>JBBJLR010157774.1:0-14727 GCA_037577145.1 Brachypetersius gabonensis
CTGTTGTACTTGAGAGACACCGTCTACAGGAATCAAATTCCTTGTATGTGTTCACTCACATACTTGGCCAATAAACGTGATTCTGATTCTGATTCTGATTCTGATTCTGAAATCAAAAAGAAAATCATCTCTCAGATCTTACCACTAGGGGTCAGCAGAACACCCAATAAACAGAAAGACATTTGGTTTTAGGGGAAATAACTTCATATAAATTGATTAAGTCGTTCATGTTCTCAGACAAATTATGATTAACCTACACAAGTCTTCAGCCTGTCAGGTTGTTGAAATAGAAAAACAAGCTCGTTCTGCAGCAGGGCATTAGAATGAATGGCGCAGATGCTTTGTGCCTTTAGTGACGAGACTAACAGCCAACTTACTGCTTTGCTACAATGTTTCTTCTGACATCATGTTTGAAAGCTTAGAAAAATTGTAATACCAACTAACCATACATAAACTCAAAAATACATCTACAGCCACTACAATTTAATTAATCAGTCCAGACACATTATAATTATTTTTTATTATCTATATTATTATCTTACTAATGATTAAAATCAGTCTAGACACATTTTTGTTTACATTTAAAGGTTCATTGGAAAGTTTGTATTGCTGTTTACACTGTCCACAATCCAGTGGTAATCCAGTTCAATTTGCCCATTATGTGTTAAAATCTTGTAATTTTGGAGTTTTATTCATTTTTATTTTGCTATTTACAGCTTTCTACTAAGAATTTATTTTTGCTTAGTACCAATTGCATGTTGTAATCACACTGATTTAACTGGTTTAACACCAATTTAACTGGTTTTATTATTATTAACTGGTTTTATTTTATTATTAATGAAAACATTGTCTACCTTTTGATAGTCAATTCTAAACTTCTGAATAGTGGTACATTTCTAAGGCAATTTTGTAGAGGGCATGCACATGGCACCATGGTAGACGGAGGTCACTGTGGTTACACCCACAGAGTGGCAAAAAGACTAACTTTCACTGAATAGCAGGGTTAATATGAGAAAAAGCTGTTGTGCGAATGACTGAGCAAGAAATGTGATGTTTTTACAGACTGTGAAAAGCTGAAGAAAAGAAACGCAAATGGAATGTTTGCAATTCCCAGAAGTGCCTGCCCTTAGTAGAGGAAACTGCAAAACTGTGAGTGAAACAATAGATTTTCTTACCAAAGAGTCAGTGGTTCACGGACACTGACAAACAGCCAGGAATCAGGTTTCCTGACATTAATTGTGTGCCTTCAGGTTTTGTGTTGTGCATTAAAATCAAGTACATATACATGCCAGGAAACTCTGTGGAAATGTCTAATGATCACTGTAGAGTCCAGAAATAAGAGGGTTGACACAAAAAAAAACAGTCTTCACACACCAAACATGTCTTGGCTGATCAACCAAACTTGGGGTCATTTTACACAATTGCTTTAATACCAGAGTGAGTATCACTTAGAAAATGAACTCTGCATAATACTGAAGATGACAAACATATTTAGGCTTTTGCAAAATTAGTCACTGAAGGTTATTTCTGAGAAAAGTTGTGAATCCAGGCGTTGATTGCCAGCTCCCTGAGTGCTTGTATGTGTATATGTGTGTGTATGTGCATGTGTGTGTGCGTGTGTGTGTGCTTGTGTGTGTATGTGCATGTGTGTGTGTGTGTGTGTGTGTGTGTGTGTTTGTATGTGCTTGTGTGTGTATATGTGTGTGTATGTGCATGTGTGTGTATATGTGTGTGTATGTGCATGTGTGTGTGTGTTTGTGTATGTGCGTGTGTGTATGTGCATGTGTGTGTGTGTGTGCTTGTGTGTGTATATGTGTGTGTATGTGCGTGTGTGTGTGTTTGTATGTGCTTGTGTGTGTGTATGTGTGTGTGTGTGTGTGTGCTTGTGTGTGTATATGTGTGTATATGTGTGTGTATGTGCGTGTGTGTGTGCGTGCGTGTGTGCGTGTGTGTGTGTGTTTGTATGTGCTTGTGTGTGTATGTGCATGTGTGTGTGTGTGTGTGTGTGCTTGTGTGTGTATATGTGTGTATGTGCGTGTGTGTGTGCGCGTGTGTGTGTGTTTGTATGTGCTTGTATGTGTATATGTGTGTGTATGTGCATGTGTGTGTGCGTGCGCGCACGCGTGTGTGTGTGTGTGTGTGTGTGTGTATGTGTGTATGTGTGATTAATGTGGACAAGCTGACAGCGGGTTGTGTAAACAGCCATTAGTAATGCATGGCTCAGTCCAGAGCCCCAAGCTTCAATTAACCCTGGCCTGCAGTAAATTCTTATTCTCTCAGTCCCTCTCTTTTTCTCCCTCTCCCTCTCCCTCTCTCACAATTTCCTTTGCTACTCTTTCTCCTCTATCCATCTGCCCCTCGCTCTCCCTTTCTAATGTTTCAAATGATCTTATCTTCTCTTTCATGGCTGTTTATTTCGCTCATTGTCTCTCCTCATTTTGTCCTCCCTGATCTTTCAGTCTTCGCTTCATCCTGTTCTTTACATAAAGAACGAAAAAGTGAACAGAATAATATGATACAGCAGAAGTATGCAATCAGAAAAAATACATCATCATCATCTGCAAACTATTATAAAATGCTTTAATTCAGCTCAGTAAATGCACCAAGCTGCACTGAAATCCTACATGAACTACGCACCATCATCTACCAAACTGTTCATCTTCATTCAGCTGCAAAATGTGTGCAATGAATTGTAACTAAAGGCTAAATGTAAAGGCTAATTTGTTTTTGCCTTTTTTTCCCCCCTTTGCTTTTTTTAAATTAAAATGTTTGGTGATTTATTATCCACTCTCCAGTCCATGCATGGAAATCGAAAAGTGAACATACAAAAACAGTCCACTTCCATTTCATAATACAGTCTCTGCAATATCACAGTCATGTAATGTATTCATGTACGATCATGTATTCCATTCAGCCTACAGCAGTCTAGCCCTGCCCATGTGAGGTGCTGTTTATGCAGACTGAACCACATTTATCGGAATGGAAAAATGGGGAAAACAATTCAATGCTGGGCTGTTCCTGGCTGACAAGAAGCAAAGACATCATCGACACCTCATCAAGCCTCTGAGGACTTCAGTTCAAATGTAACAGTTGATTCCATTTTTCAGACCATTTTGCTTTTCAATTGCGGTTTAAAAAAGGCAATCAATTAGAACAAAGGTCATTTACATACACTGCATGGCCAAAAGTATCCAGACAGCTTTTATAATTAAAGGATTCAGCTTCTTTAAGGTTCACCTGTTGTTCAGTTGTGCACAGAAAACATCTATAATTTTCCAGATGTTTCTAAGCAGCCAGAAATGAGCCACGCCCAATGAAAGGCATGCGACTACAGGAGCATAAAGCCCTCCTCACTGGACTGTGGGGCTGTGAAACTGTGTTTGGACTGGCATTTGTGAACCAGGACTAATCAGAACTAATCATACCTGCCTCTTGAGCTGAATGCAATCAAATTCTTGCCACAAAATTTCAACGTTTAGTCTAATGCCTTACCAGAGAACTAGAGGCTGTGTGGACAAACTCCCCATTAAGATTTCAAAATAATGGATAACCAGGAGTCTACGAACTTTTGGACACGTAGTGCACATCATTCTTACAGACCGAGTTTCTTATTTAGCAACTATTATGAATTATTTAGTGACTACTACACCACCTATTACTACACACCCATTCTATTGTATCAACTCCACTTACTATACAGATGCACAGATGTGGTTTACAATTACAATTATTTGTTTCTCTGAATCATTTGTTAGCTCCTTTTATCCCAACAGTGAGTATCCCCTCATCTGACGTTCCACCGTGCATTAGTCATTTTCTAGGCCTATGTCAGTGGTCAGTTTCTGGCCACAGGGCACTGTTGTCCATATAGTGTTAGTTAGTGGTGTATTCTCAGTCCAGCAGTGTTTAAAAAATGCACACACACACAAACCCACCAACATTCCAATACAATGTTAGTGACAGAGCTGCGGTCTAACAAATGAAGCACATAAACAGATTACAGTCTGTAACTGTATAAAGTGCACCTATATCATGAAACCTATGAAGGAACTGCACTGTGGACCCTTACACAGGCCCTAAGAGTTGAAGATGTTAATGATTTTGGTAAGTCTCTTACTGTCTCCCAGCAGTTCCTCTCCCATGAGGTCGTCCTGCCGGTTGCCCAGGACAAAGGCAAGGAAAGACAGGATGAGGGCATCCATTATGCCCATAATGGCCAGGATGTAGGCCCAGCGCACCGAGCACGCTCCGATGGTGTACTTATCCGTCTGCTCTCCACACATCCGCTTCACCTCATCCGCATCCCAGCCATCAGGGTAGATCAGACAGCCCAGCACCAGACATGTGCCTGACAAACACAGACACACGCATAGATTAGATAAGGTAAACGTGACATAGCCTAAGACAAATAATGAATAGACATAGATTAGGGTACATCAGACAATCTAGTACACACACACACACACACACACACAATCTGGCCACTTTTTTAGAAGTCAGATACACATTGCCACTAGCAGGGCTGGACTGGGACAGAAAATCGGCTTGGGCATTTCTGCGCCAGCCCAGAATTACCTGGTCGACCCAAATTTACCCTGACCACGAGCATGTCTGATTTCTCTTCTTCAAAAATCATTCTAATTCTGCTTCAATCCACAAGCCTTTTTTTTTTACATATACTACTTCTGCATGAAATTAATAATGCAGCAAAAGTGAGTGGCCAGTGCGTGCAGGCCGTAACAGATGCAGCATAAGCAGTTTCAACCCTATGCAAAATGCATGTGGAGAATGAAATATTCCAACATTTTTTTCTTTTAATAACTGTCATGAAGTGAGATGGGTTTTATCCATACGTTCAAGACACGAATTTAGATATACTGTAATGAAAACATATTACAGAAATCCCCGCTTTTTGCGGGGGTTACATTGCAAGAGCATCCGGGTATGGTGAAAAAATGTGGTGTTGTGTTTTGGCAAAAAAAAAAAAGCCTAAAAATGCCTATTTTTATAGTGTAAACCCTAAATATGCCCCAAATATGCTCCCAGAACACTTTAATGTCATTTAAACTCAGTTTAATGTATTACCCTTAGAGAAAATGTAAAAGTAAAACTGTATTCAGACTTAAATTCCCCACCAAGGTATGCAACTTTGAAGAGTGCATGTTTTTAACTCTAAAAGGTAAGTCCACAAATGATGTAAACCAAATGGAAATGTTATTTGTTATGTAATTATTATTATAGTTTCATACAGCAAAATGAAAAAAATAACTCCTTGAAGTGTCTGAGTTCTTCCACCGCATCGAAATTGTGCATCGAAAAAAGTGCTTCCAAGGTCCCCTTGTGTGAAAACATCCAGAAATAAATGTATTTATTGCCACAAAAAAGCAAAAAAGTAGTATATTTGCAGTTTCTGCTTTGTTGTGGGGATTTCCTATAAAACTATGAGTTCGGTTCTCAAAAAAAATCTGCGTGTGACTGAATCTGCGACTCCTGATCCACGTAAAACTGGGGGATGACTGTATCTCTAATGTGTGAGAAGTAAAAGTGTAAAAGTTGGAGTGATGACAGAGCACTGAGCAAGGAGTGGAAAATTCTGCCACTCGACTCCACTTGCATACTCTGGTCGGAGGCAGAACACTAATGCATAGGCTTGCGGGCCTCTAGAACAAAGGCTGGGAATCATGATCACAAAAAACAACAGCATTGCACACTTAATACATCTAAAACATCTCAAGAACAGCCTGATACCCACAAATGTGTTCTGTCACAGCCTATGTAGCAAGTTTGTTCAAGCATTATGTTCACAAAAAATCTGTAGCAACTGTAGAGAAACTGTAGCACAAAACAAAAGAATCCCAGCAAGAACATAAACACAAACATAAGACTGACAGCTTGCCTTCTACCCATAGAGCATCCTGGTGCCATTTCTTCCTCAGGTAAGCAACGCCGTTCACGTGATGTAGAAGAAAATCTAATTCACCAGACCAGGCACTCTGCAGCAACACATAGCCAGTTAATTAATTAATATAATGTCATTTGTGCTTCAGCAGCCCTGTTTTCCATTTTTCCAGCTTCCAACACATCAACCTGACAGGTGCCATTGTAATGAGATAATCAGTTTTTCATTTCACCTGTCAGTGGTTTTAATGATATGCCTGATTGGTAGTTACAGCGTTATTAACTTCAAATGATGCTCATTTTGTAAGGTTATCCTATATTATTTATCAAATTTTCTTCCCACTTTAGTCAAATCTAATTCCACTCACAAGCTAGGGCTCCTCCACCACACAGTATTACCAAGCTGGGAGAATAAAGCATGTGCTTCCTTTGAAACACAAAGTCAGCCGATGCATCTTTGCAAAGTACTGCTAATACATCATCACTGGACTGCTCAGAACACTTGGAAGAAACCTTAACTGCCAAATATATTACTGCGCTAAGGTTTAAAGATGGAAATCCACCCTTACAACACACAGAGCACAAGAATATTTAGGCTGTCTTGTACTCTCAGTCACAGATGGCTACGGCATCACTGGGGATCAAACTACTGATCACCTGATGATGGGGCCAAGACTTGGCCCACACGGGAGCCCCGCAGTTATACTTTTTATATATCAGAGAAAATGTTACTGTGTTGGGTTATTGTCATTTCCAGCCAGCCAGTCCAACTCAGTTGTGTAGATGTCACGCGCACCAGATCAAGTGACGTCAATCGGGACCGGAAGTGACTCACGTAGGGTATATAAACAGGAAGTAAGTGTACATCTTCACACAGACATTGAAGTTACTTGACTTCATGCCCGCAAGTCGACTTCAACTCAACCCAATCCAACTCTCGTCGACTCTCACCGGTACCGTGAGTACTCAGACTCTCCAGAGTCGGTTTATATACCTGTCTTTGTGTGTGTGTAGAACGCAAGTCCATCTTGGTGTGGATTCTAACTCCCTTAGGAGCGTTCTTAGACTAACTGCATGGCTTACCAACTCTCTCGTGTCTCTCACAACCGAGTCCTTCCACCACGCTACAAAGTGGGCACAGTACACTCATTATTCTGCCTTCCACCGTGACAGAATGTCTGTGTCCTGGAGCCTCGAGGAGAAGAAACAGCTGTATGAGATGGTCACTCAGCAGATGAACGAGATTGGGACGCTGAAGCAGGAAGTGACGTTCAATAAAGTGCTCATTTTATAGCCAAATTAAAATTCCCAGGCTGTTTTCAAACATTAAAATTCAAAATAAAGTTAGCATATCATCCTTCTGAATGTGATCTCAGAATCAGAAAACTTGTTTAGGTGTCCTGTTAATCTTTTGACATCTAGAGTTATTATTTTTTTCATTTTGCTGTATGCAATTATATAATTAATTATATAATTACATAATAAATTACATTTCCATTTGATTTACATCATTTGTGGATTTACCTTTTAATGTCAAAAACATGGCAAAAATGTATCAGAGAAGTTCTCAGTTTGTTTCAATGAACTACATATCCAAGATGATTAAATAGGTGGCTAAAGAAAGTGGCTATATACCTTGAGGGCGTAGGAGGGATTGAAGGCAGAATAATGAGTGTACTGAGCCCACTTTGTAGCGTGGTGGAAGGACTCGGTCATGAGAGACATGAGAGAGTTGGTAAGCCACGCAGTTAGTCTAAGAACACTCCTAAGGGAGTTAGAATCCACACCAAGTTGGACTCGCGTTCTACACACACTACCAGTGAGAGTTGAGGAGAGTTGGATTGGGTTGAGATGAAGTCGACACGCAGGCATGAAGTCAAGTAACTTCAATGTCTGTGTGAAGATGTACACTTACTTCCTGTTTATATACCCTACGTGAGTCACTTCCGGTCCTGATTGACGTCACGTGATCTGGTGCACGTGACAGTACCCCCCTTCTAGGACCGGCACCCGACGCACCAGGAAGGGAGGACACCTGATGACGATAGTCCTAGAAGAGAGTCTTGTCCAGGATTCCACTGTCGGCGGCACCGGCGGACCAACTGTTGGGCGGACGGCACGTGAACTCCCAGCTTATGATGGTCAAACATCGGGGGTTGGTAGCCATGGCAGAGTTCGAATGGGCTGAGTCCGGTGACAAATGAAACCAGAAGGTTGTGGAATAACTCAGGCCATACCAGGTAGTCCGCCCAGGAGCACTTTCGGTCGGCCACAAAACAATGGAGGAAGCGCTCCAGCTTTTGGTTGGTCCGCTTCGTCTGACCGTTAGTCTGGGGGTGATAGCCCGAAGAGAGACTGGTGGTGGCCTCGATCAGACGCTAGAAGGCCTTCCAGAACTTTGCCGTGAACTGGGGCCCTCTGTCCGAGACGATGTCCTTGGGGAACGGACTACGTGCTCAATAAGGAGTTCTGCAGTTTCCTTAGCAGAGGGGAGTCTGGCAAGGGCGACCAGGTGAACAGCCTTGGAGATCCTGTCGACGATGGTGAGTATGGTGTTCTTTCCACGAGACTCCGGCAATCCCGTGACAAAGTCCAACGCCACGTGGGACCAGGGGCGGCGAGGAACGGGAAGAGGCTGCAGCTCGCCAACGGAGGCGGTGTTAGGGGTTTTGACCCGAGCGCAGGTGGAGCACGCTGAGACGAATCCCTGGACGTCCTTGGCCATGGATGGCCACCAAAAGGCCCGTTTCAGTAGGGTGAGTGTCCGTTGGACTCCAGGGTGTCCAGCTAAGCACCTCCGAGGGCACAGTAGATGGAACAAACAATTTTCCAGCTGGAGTCTCGGGAGGAGGAGCCTCCAAGGCCTGTTCTTGGTGCACCCTCTCTTCCAACCCCCACCGGAGAGAAGCAACGATGATGTCCGCCGGCAGGACAGGCGCGGGATCCGCCCGGGGACTCTCAGCCTGGACCTGGTGTGAGAGGGCATCAGCCTTGGTGTTCTTGGACCCCGGGCGGTGCGAGATCTTGAAATTGAACTGTTAGAAAACAGTGCCCAACGTGCCTGCCTGGGGTTGAAGATCTTTGCCGAACAGATGATGGTGAGGGTCTGGTGGACCGTCCAGACGGTGAATGGGTCACTGCCACCCTGAAGCCAGTGACGCCATTCCTCCAGGGCCCACTTGATGGCAAGCAACTCACGGTCCCCCACCCCGTACTGTTGCTGCGTGTGATTGAATTTCCTGGAGAAGAAGCAACAGGGGTGTTGCTTCTTGTCTGGACCTTGCTGCGAGAGGACAGCTCTTACGCCCACACAAGAGGCGTCCACCTCGACAATGAATGGTCGCTCCTGGTCTGGGTGAATGAGGACGGGTGCGGTGGTGAATAACTGGCAGAGATAGTGAAAGGCTGAGATGGCTTCGGAGTTGAGTAGAAATGGTATGGGTTTGGGCTTGTTGAGGGCAGTAAGAGGCGCCGCAACTGAACTGAAGCCCCGGATAAACCGCCGATAGAAGTTGGCAAACCCCAGAAAATGTTGCAGCTGCTTAAGTTATGTGGGTAGGGGCCACAAACACACAGCCTCCAGCTTCTGGGGATCCATGGCTACCCCCTGGGAGGAGATCACGAAACCAAGGAAGGTAGTAGAGTGCTGGTGAAACGCACACTTTTCCAACTTACAGAACAGTTGATGGGCCAGCAATTTCCGTAGAACTGCCCTGACATGCTGGGTGTGCTCCTCTAAGTTAGTCGAGTAAATCAAGATGTCATCGAGATAGGCGAAAACCCATCGCTCCAGCATGTCCCATAGAACATCTTAGATGAACTGTTGGAAAACAGAAGAAGAACCCCGCGGCCGCTGGGGATTTAGATGGGCGAATGGTGCCGTTCCGGAGCCCCTCGGCGATGTAGTCATCCATCGCCCGCTACTCCTCCCTGGTGAGTGAGTAGAGGTGGCCGCGGGGTGGTACCGCGCCCGGCAGGAGCTCGGTCGCCAGGTCGTAGGGAGGAAGTTTGTTGCTGTCCTTCTTGCTAAAAGCCCCTCGACCAGGTCACAATACGGGACAGGAATGGCCTCCAGGTTGACATCAAAGGCCTCTGACTCCCCAAAGCACGTCCCAGCCGGCGCCGGAGTGCAGATTTCGCTGCAGGTCGGCCCCCATTGTAAGATCTTCAGGCGTGACCAGGAGATGAGAGGCTCCCTGCCAACCAGGGAGGTCCCAGGAGGAGAGGAGGTGAAGCCAAGTGGGTGACGAGGAAGGACAGTGACTCTGTGTGCTGGTCGATGGTCATGGAGATGGGAATCGTGCGATGATGAATGGGACTGGTGGCGAGGGGCCGACCGTCGACAGCTGTGATGTGAACCGGCTGGGATAACACTTCAGTCTTGAGTCCCAACTGGGAGGCGTACGCATGATCAGTGAAGTTGCCAGCCACCCCCGAATCAACGAAGGCGGAGGTTCTGACCTGCTTTGTCCCAGTTGGAGACTCACCTGAACGACGAGCCGTGAAACGGTTAAGTGGTATGAGCTGTCAGACCAAGAGAATTGCTCCCCCTCTTCACTTGGTCTGGCCGTTTCCTGGCTGGAGAGGGCAGACGGCATGGTGGTGGTCGGGGGAGGCGCAATAAGCACATAGGTGCTCCCAGAACCATCTCTCCTTCTACATTGCTGACAGGGAAGTGCACCCTAACTGCATGGATTCCCCCGCTCCAGATGAGTGGGCCTCTGAGACGGGTGGTGGAGCCCGGTGAGCTGGCATGGAGGGGACCACGAAGGATGGTTTTGAACATCAGAATAATTTATTGAACATCAGAATAATCGCAAACATGGCATTTTTTTTACCCTCATTATAACTGTAAAAGCAGATCGGGTCAGAAGTGACGCATTTAAAGTGTTTGTATCAGCAGGGGGCAGAGTTTTACGCACACAGAGAGAGTTCATTTATAGCTCTGCTAAAGACTAATTCTCCTCCAAACAGCTGCTTCAGTCAGAGAGTGGGTGAGCAAGAGTGTGAATGAAGGAGGGAGGGAGGAGAGGAGAAGAGGGAGAGAGAGCAGGGGAGGACATGGACAAAGAGAGAGAGAAAGATGAAAGAGGAAAAACGAGAGGATGCAGAGGGGGAAACAAGGAATACACAATTGCATGCAGAGAGGAAAAAAAACAGAGACTGAAGGAAAAAGGAAGGTATATAAAAAGAGGAAAGAATGAAAAGAGGACAAGAAGACATGGGAAAAAGAAGAGATGGTGGTTTGTGAGTCAGACTCCCTGCTATGTTTACACATTTTCACTCGCTAGTCATGTTTCCAGAGTGACTCAAAAAATAACACTGAAAAAATATTAATCATCCAGCAATAATCAACATGACCATGACATTCATAACGAGACTACTAAGGAAACAATGCCTCCAGCATACAGCAACCACCCCCATAATCAATTGATAATAAAGGCTCGAGCAACCAATGAATCATCTTGTCCAAATCATACCAGCCCAACATCCTCCAAACATCACTAACACTGTAGAAAACCCTCCCTTGTATTTCTACTCACTGCCCCTTTATTACAAACACTGACCTTACAGGTTCACGTTATTAGGATGTATTGCAGTGACACTAATAGGTTAGTAACACCGTGGTGTGTGGTGCTGGTTTTGTGTTTAACCACACAGTGCTAGGTTGAGAGTTGCCCACCCACCAAAATATGCAGCCAAGAGTGGATGTTCAGAATGTTCAGAAACTGACCTTTGACAAAGGCTTGAAGATAGTTGCCAGTGTGCATCAACCAATGGTTTACATTTTCTAACTCTACCCAAGCAAAGTGGATGGGGTTTCTAATAATGTGGTCATGTCTCTTCATGTACCTTGATAACAATACGAACTGAGAAGTAGTGGGAACAATACAGAATGACAAATTCAAATCTTCGCTTGCCTCTTCAGTGACAGATCGCCTACAAAAGTAATTCATAAATAGAGCCCTCTGCATTTTATTGCACCAAAAGAACGATGTTTTGCCTGAACATTTTTTATAATCTGTGAAGAGGACTGTGAAGAGGTTGAAACCTGAGGTTGCTTCATGAGTTCTTTTCTGAATGGCTATTAACAGAGACACTATGCTAAACATTGTCCTCTATGCTAATGATATTACAACACATACACATGACTGTGATTATACTTGCGAGGGGTTCTGATCTCAATAAAAGCTGCCATGCTCTGCAACTGGGTCAGTTTCAGCACAAATCACCTTTCAGATCTACGACTGCAGATAGTCTATAAATAGTTGGCAGAGATGGTGTTAGATGTGAGCGAAGGGCGCGTTTGGTGTATTTGTGGTGCAGAGCTGGAATGCCTAATTGCATTAATTGAGATCAACTGCCCTGCAGAGCTCAAGTAAAGGCATGTCTGGTATCTGATATTTGCTTCTTTAGTTTTTAAGCCACCAATTAGAATTATGCTGCCTAAGTGCCTAAATCATATATGATTATGTTAATGAATCTTATGTAGAGCTTCTTGTGTGGGTTCTGACACTGTGCAATATGCAGTTATGTATAAAAATGGACAAACTTATGTTGCGTGGATTAAACTTTCATCAGTTATCCTCAGGTTGGTATTTTCCATAGTATCCATACAGTATTACCCTATATTATCCTAATAGCTCCAGTGCAACACTATAGAACAGCGGTCACTAACAGGCAGACCGCGGTTCGGGTCTGGACCCAGAAGCTGTCCCATATGGACCCAGATATAAAGACAGAACAGAACGTTATAATTCAAACCTTCTGCCCAGTGCCTCCAGCTGCTACTGTGACTATGATGTATCTCTACATATGTTTCCCCTACAGTCTGTGCACTGAAATATTTTCCCTCTGTATGAGCTATATTTGAGCCATGAATCCTGCTGTACAGTGCACTGCAGTGACTCTTCAGGTCTGGGCAACACAGTAGTGCTGTGCACTCCCTTTAAAACCCCCTTGACTTTACAATAATTCCACCTTGCTGGTCAATTTTTGTTAGCCATTCTCTAGTCCTTGATCATGTCAGTTTGTGGTCACCTCAAGGTGTTCAGTGAGTAGAGACACAAGTACAAGTGAGTTTTGTAAAGATTTCAATGTTGCCCATACACTGATTTTACATATGGCAGCCCGACACAATAGTAGAGGCTTCTCAATGTCAACTGCTCGCGCACCTCTTTCCCCAGACACTGAACAGTCATGCAAGATTACACAACACACTCTCTATGGTAAATAAAAAAATGATAGGCAAGGTAAAAGAGAAGTCAGTAGTCACCCAGTGTCACAGGAACAACAGTTACACAGACAGTGTACACAGTGCAACACTCTTAGAAAAAAAAAAAAGCAGCACAGTTTTGTACCCAAGCAGTTACACCAGAGGTCACCAGTCCAGGTGATCTACTTTCCAGAGAAGTGTAGTTCCAGCCACAATGTTTTGAACTTCTTCAGAAGTCCCTGATTGGCTAGGGTGTTAAGTAATGGTTGGAGCTAAACATCACAGGAAAATAGATTTCCTGGAGGATATAGCCACAGTAATATATGGAGGTGGGGGCATGATATGGGGCTACTTCTCTGGGGTATTAATTCTACACATCATCAAAGGAAACATGAAAGCCGTGATGTACTGAAGAAGAATTCAATCTTTTCTTCAAAGCAAATGGATGGTTCAACAACAGAAGGACCCTCTTAACTTTGGGGAGCTGAAGACCGCTTGCCAAGAGGATCGACAATACTGCAAAAAGACTGTCCGCAGACATTACCATAAATGTCCCGAAGATGTTACTGCCAACAATGTCTTTCCAAAGTACTAATAATATTCACTTGTGTTTTTGGAATACTTTTTTACATTATTTTTTTTAATACACATTTGTTTATGTTTTATAAATTCCTAAGATGTATGTGAACTTAAAATATATAAATATATATAAATATATGTAAAACGAGTGCTGGAAGTTTTTTATTTAGAGCTCTCCTACACTGAGGTTGTTTCACTTGTCATTGTGGCTGATGCAGCCTTGGATGATGAAGAGCAACAGAAAGAGGGGGGGCAAGAGAGAGAGGATAATAAATGAAAAAGGAAAGATTAATGCAAAGGTGACAGCCTCAAGATGGATTTGAGTCGTGTTTTTTATTCACATTCTCTCTCTTTCTCTCTCTCACACACACATTTCTCTCCGTAGACTATCTAGCTGTGTCGTTAATCTCTAAATATGGTGTTGTAGCAGTAAGGCATCATTATTTCACTGTGCGTATTATCTCCTGAGATGGCATTCTTGAAGAAGATTGTTATTGTTCCTGCTGTGAGAGAAGAGGGATGGAGGGATATGAAAGTGCACTGAATGCAAACAGGTTTTAGCATAACAAAGGCAGAATCTCAGTGACTGCTGCTGTGTTCTCTCTCTCTCTCTCTCTTTCTCTCTCTCTAAAACATTTTGCTAAAATGTACACCTCTTGTCTAAAACAAGACATGTTTGGTGTCTAAAGTGGCTGTAGTTATGATGCTGCTGTCACAGAGCTGAGCTGTTAAGCAAGCCTTTTGGCTTGAAAGGCTTGTTTCATCAATTAATCGAGTAATTAGATAAATCATACTTTTGTGTTTTTAAACAACTATATCAATAGTGGGTTATGCCTCTTAAAATGAGCAAGAAATTGGCTGTTATTCCTCAAAAAAAAAGGTTTTTCATTTAAACTCAACACTTTTATTAGATCAAAACTTAAAACCTTTGGCTTATTGGCTCCAGAACTAAAGCCAATTTAATCAACCTTTCTGGGAAACATTTATGATGTACACTGTATCCTTATTAACAGTAAAGAAAACAAAAACATCCT
>JBBJLR010157793.1:0-14726 GCA_037577145.1 Brachypetersius gabonensis
TAGATTAGTGTACAATGTTTTATATTTATTTTATAGTTGTATTAAATTAGATTTTTTTAAAAGTAACACAATAGTTACTTTGCCTGGTAATTAGTTACTTTTATAATGATGTAACTCAGTTACTAAATCAGTTACTATTTGTGAGAAGTAACTAGTAACTGTAACTAATTACTTTTTTAAAGGTACGTGCCCAACACTGCACATAACACAGACATGCAACAAACTTAGTCATAACATGCTGGAAGCAGACGAGAAGTTCCAGGGATGCATTTTGCCTAATAGGCAAATATTGTTGAAAAGCAAATATAAAGTAGTAGATAAGCACTAGCAAATGTAACGTAAATGTAAATGTAATTCCCCTGAACATGAAGTCCACATATGGCAAGTAACTTTCCAAAACATCCCATTTTGAACAGCTTTTGTAATCTCATAAAAAATCATATTTATCTACCTATACAGCTTATAGTAGTTTAGAACTGCATAACTGTGCTAAAATGATAAGACCTGCTTCAGCCTGTAGGTTTTTTTTGAATGAGCTGCAGTACTTAGCAGCCAATCACAACAGAGATTAGAGGTCACGACAGGTCAACCAATCGCATTATGTACGTTAGCTTAAAAGGCACAGTAACGGAAGCAGCTTGCTTCGTTCTCAGGGGAAAATGATCAGGACTATTTTTGTCACATAAACCCACACAAATGTTAAAATAAAATCAAAATAAAATAAAACTCAGGTCTTAATGCTGCACTGGAGTACCATTTTCAACGAGTGGGTTATAGAGTAACTACTTGTCTTACTAAAATAATCGACAACAAAAAAATAATAAAATACTTGAGACAGACAGACAGACATTAGCTAACAAATGAAAATAGTCCTTCAGATTGAACTCTGAGTAAATCTTCTCTGAATATGAACCGAATAGTGCCAGCTCTACAGGAGCATCACTGCTCAAGACAGTGACCTCCTCCGTTTTAGCCCCGAGTCTTAAGTGTCTTGACCAGGTTTTGACTGTAAATAGAACTGTGTCCTGACACCTTTATCTGTTCCACTCCTGTCTCTTTTACACTTTAGCCCTGCACAGTAATCCCATTCATGCAGATTAAAGTGCGCACGCAGAGGCGCGCATTAACCTTCCATTTACACCAGTGCTGTCGGACCTGGTGAGGTCGAAGTGACAGCTGACCTAATCCTCTATAACGAGGAGAAATGAGCCAGTCACTTCGAGTTGTACTTTTTAGTTTCCTTTTCGGAGCAGGGGCTTAAGCAGCTACGTCGGGTGTCCAAACGCAAATAACCTCAGACATGCGCTCTCCTGACAGCCAAGACGGACACGGACGAGACTATCTGGCATTCGACTCTTGTACTTTGCTTATCTTCTCTAAGCCCTGTGTTATGTAATAACTAGGATGTTATGTTACAGTATGGCCATCAGATAAAGCATGGTAATGGTTTATCTGCACCTGTGCTGATCAGAGGTCAATATGTCCACATGTTAAAGTGGTAAAAGAAGAAGGGTGATGCAATAGTTATTTAAGTAAGGGAATGCAGGTTCTGGTGTATATGTTGTGTCCCTCACGGTTGACCAACAGCCCATCCCAGTCTAAATATACAGCCCCTCACTGTCTCCTCTGGTCTATTTTTTGCTCTGTTTACTTCAATAAGAAGACAGGTGGCCCAACCTATAAAACATTTTTGAGGCCCGAAAGCAGAGTGCCTGGGCTATGAAGTATTCAAGTGATGGTTTGGTTAATATATTAGCGAAAATACAAAATTACAGCATGAAGACATCTGCTATTAGTCCATCATTACAGACAACAGTATAGCATATGATGTGAACAGGTATAATTCATTTGTATTTGTTAGCCTTTTAAAATGAGGAATATCATGTAAAAGGCAAGACGACAGTCGAGTTAAAGGTGAGTAGTCCAGCAGTCCACCTCAGCCTCGCTTTGGACTTGTGTACAGGTGGATGTACACTATTTTTAAAAAATATATATCAGAAAAACAGTTAATTCTAAATTTCCAGTTATGGACTGGGGAGCGAGTGGCATATTTCGAAACTTCACAAGTTCACATATTAAATCCAAAATGAAGAAAACTCAATTTTCTAAAATTCTGAAAAAGACTCAAACACTGCAGCAGGTCACGCAGATTGTAACCTGTTAGCTACATTGGCCTCATAGCTGCAGTGCAAAATTAAAGAAGCAATTTTTGGAGACTAAGCATGTCTTTGCTGACTGACTGGAATGTAAGTAGGTAGGCGGACAACAGTGCTAATCTTGTATGTCCTCAAACTATCGTTTTAACTAGAGACAGTTTAGTAAAACCGACTTAAGCGAAACACTGGATTAATTCTAAAAATCAATGAGACTTAATGGATTCTCTAGCTTATTGGAGTAAGGTCTGAACTAGGAATTAGCCTGTCCTAGTAATGTATTGGTCTGCATGCGTACGTGCGTGTGTGTGTGTGTGTGTGTGCGTGTGTGTGCGTGTGTTCATTACACTGATTGACCCAAACATCCCTACCTCCACATCTGAATGTAAACCTGCCCTCATTCTGTGTCGTGGTCTCAGACCTAGCACAGGATTACCAGCTCTTTACCCCAAATTCCTCAGGAGCGCCCCTACATCTGGCGTCTGCCCACCTCCCCCTTCCTTTCGGGCTCCTCTTTGCTAAAGGGTTAAAGCTCAGCCTAATCCCTTGCCCCTGCGCTGGGCGTTTGATCAGCGCTGACGCCTGATTGGGCAAACTGACGAGACCTCCTTAGCCAAGGCTGGGATTATGCCCTTTCCTACTGGAGGTGATTAGGTTATTGATGCAAGTCCACCTACTGCTCTATATAGAGCTAATCCTCAGCGTAGAATGCTCACCTAGAGCAGCTTGGCACTTCTCAGGTGGACATGAAGCGTGCCATGAACACTTTGAAGTGAAGATACCTGTTCAAGTAAAGTAGGATTTTAAATCAACCACACTACTCTTATATTTGTTACACTATATGTCAAAGTATCCAAGCAGGCCCTCTATTTAGGGAACTCAGCACCAATCGCTCACACAGGTGTTCAGTGCTCTGGAGGTCATCGTATCTAATGACAAGTGTCGGCTAGAGGGGTAAAAAGCCCCTAAGAAGACTGTATTCTGTAGAGTGACGGACCTACATCCAATATCTTTTTGAAGAGCTGGAGTGGAGTTTGTGATCCAATTTGTAATGAACCAACAGCGGTACATGATCTGACTTAATGCGGCCAAATGCAGTTCAATCTTGACAGCTATGTTCCAACATCTAGCACAAAGCCCTCCCAAGAAGAGCAAGCTGTTAATAGATACACTCTTCTTTATAATACTATTTTTCCTCTTCCCCTACAGATACCAATATTAAAACGTTCACCATCAGCTGATAATAATCTATTATGTATTTAAAAACTACTGAGTGTAATACTTCCAAGTGTTGTGTAAAAGTAGATACTACCCCTCAGGAAGAAATAGACAACAAGACATCACATGGTATTGCAGGCAGGACTTGTTATTAGACAGCATCAGGATGATGTTTTCTTTTTTTTGCTGCCAATATCTGCTCCAGCGTCTTCTGCTTAAATCAGCCCAACACGGTAGGCCTTTGATACCAATGTGCCTTCTAGCTGTTTCGGTAACTAAGGAGGACAAATTCCATATTAATCCCCTTGAATTCAGCAGAAATGTTGGCTAAGCAGGTGTCGGGAAACCAGAATAACCACTAAATAGTCATAAATTTACTTTTGTTTCATTCCAGACACTTTTGCCAAAGTTAGCAATTCTGAGTTTTTTAATCAATGGCAAAATGACAGGAAGATATTAATTCTTGCTTGTGTAAGTCCAGTAATATTAGGAACTGTCAGTGGTTGGAGTAAGACTGGGTTGCAGCGGCTTGGAATAATGGTGTAATCCCCAGCAGGCCAGGGATTACCCCTGATTATAATTGCACTAATACGCCTTTCCATTAATGTGCATCAGGCAGCAGAGAAGCAGAGCAAAGGTCAGAGGACCGATGGCAAGAGTGAGATGGAAGAAAGACTTGTGAACTTTGGTTAAACCGTCCTAAAAGCAGTTTCTCCTTCTTTTGAATTGTTAGTGAGATTTTGAAAAGTCCGAAAGTCGTGTAATCGTCTCATATTTAGGGACTGGATATGCTTGTTAGGACTTCCTTAAACAAGGCTGCAGTCTTCTACTCAAACAAATGCAGACTCTTCCCTTAGATACACATGTCAAAATGAACTCTTCAATTTAGATTCCAAGAAGCAACTCCAGACCCTTAGACCTGTCAGGAACCGATTCTCCTGGAGAACCTTCCCCATCACTAACCCTAACCCTATTCAATGTTGCGATCTCAAATTTTGCCAGTGACGAAAAATCACCAGAGTATGTTTTGTACATGTTTCTGTTGGCATACCATTCAAGAAAAGTGGTAAAATTAGCCCCATAAATATGTGTGGATTCTACAATGCCATCCAATTTGAACAAAAGGGTCTGTTTTCACAAACCACAATAAGAGTAGTGCTGATCTAAAATCAGGTTTGCAACAGCGACCCTCATAAATGGAGAAAAATCGACTACCCTGTGCATGCCAGCTATGGTATTGTCTGCATAAAATCATTTTTATATCACAAAGTCATACATACCATGTCCTAAACCACCCTGACATGGCCTGGGCACATTAATCAAGATCTTGATGCAGTTTGAGGTTTGTTTTTTTTTTTATTTTAAGGAAAAGATTTTGTTGACTATTGGTGTCTGGTGTTCGTTAGTTACACAGGCCTCACAGTTTTAGTGTTAAACTACAAAAAAAAACCTGAACACCTATTTAAGTTTTAGTGCAATAAAACCTAAACATGAAAACTCACTTAAATGTGAGGCCATCCTCATTTCTATAGGTTTTTCCTTTCTTTATACTTTTTTATCTCTCACAGTGTGAAACATTCAGTCAAAATCAGTTCAAAATTACAGTGAATAAAATAAATAAAATAAAATAAAAATAAACCCTGAATTCTAAACAGATGTGTGACACAAACATTGACAACTTGTGAAACTGACTTGAGTTCCAAAGCCAGACTCGTGATTCTCAAATGTCTGCAATCAAAGACTGGACTCTTTTTGGGACGAGCTCCCAGTATAGTGGTAGCCTGTTATAGTCCATGAACACCCAGACAGTGTTTTTTTCTTTTTCTCCCCAAAGAGGGGAAACAATTGCTACCAGCTGTTACACCAGATAGTGCCAACTGTCAATGTACGAATATCTAATGACTGGACCAACAGAAATGGTACAAAATTGTATTACATTACATTATATTATATTGCAAATAACTTTCTATTGTCTTACAATACATTATATGTTTAGTTATATTAATATTAGGAACCCTTTTTCCCCTCTTCACTGTAAAATTGTTGAGGTTTTGCTACAACAGCGATGATCAGGCAATTACACTCATTCCAGTAATGTAAGTGTTCATTTATTTTAAATTGATATGCGTGAAAGTGTAAAGTGATCATTTTGTCATATGTCAACACATCACAGTAGACAGTGTGAACAGCACGAAACTCTTCCTCTGTATTGAACCCATTCACCAAGTGAAGCAGGAACACAGCGCCCAGGGAGCCGTATGTGGGGATGGTACCTTGCTCATAGGTACCTCAGTGCCACTAGCAGTCTTGGAATTCAAACCCACAACTTTCACCAACCAGCAGCTGTATTTGAAATGAATATATATGTATATGTAATTGAAGACACAGCAGCTGATTAGACTTATTAGATTCAGATTTTAAGGGAAATCTACTGGTACGAGCCCTCGACCCAAACGCTCCCACTGAGAGAAAACCCAGGTGTCGGATGTGCTTCCAGGTATTTAGCGTTATGGATGACAGGCTTGGGCTTGTTTGTGGTGGGCTGTAGGTTAAGACCCGGGGTGTAGATTACAGACAAAGCAGCACATGGCGTGCTATCTGTTGCTCCTCCTGTTTACTTGGGGGGTCCAGTTCACACAGTACACACACTGATAATAAATTACATTGTTACTCAACACACAAGTGCTAAAACTCGTTCACCCAATTGGTTGCTAGTAAGTCCCTTTCAAATAACAATGATCAATAGTATGTGCTTATCTGTTTGGACAACACACACACACACGGGCAGAGGGGTATAAATTAAAACAGGAATTGGTGAATAGCGAATCGGTGTTTTGCTCTCTACTAGAAGATTTCCCCTATAGTCTTTATATATAAAGGTCTGGGCTGCTCAATTAATTCTTTATTGTTGTCAATTAATTATTAACTGTTGTCAATTCCTTATTAATCGTTAATTACTTATGTGATATTGGCCTTTGCAGTACTGATGCTACAATATGTAATCAACCTTTTAAGTTAAGAAACTACTTTTTTGCTTTTATTTACTTATTTTTATTTTATTTAGTTTGACACATCTCACCATTATAAAGAAAACCAATCATGTTTTTTATAAATCCCATGTAAACAAATCATTAGAATGTGCTTACTAATCTACATGTGTATGTATTATAGAGTGATAAAAACAGGGTAGCACACAAAAGGCTCCAGTTCAACACTGATACATTTCAGTGAAACGTTTTTATTGGAGACAAAGGAAATGGGAACACGGCAGATTTAAGCAGCAGCTTTCTGCCGGTTTTGCGCCTGGTACGAGAACATCAATGTTTGCACATATTCTACAGTAAGGCTAACATTTGCACACTTTTCTACAGTAACACTAATGTTTTCATAATTGCATAATTGCACGACTGCATACATTTTCTACTATAAGGCTCATTTTTCTACCGTAAAGCTAGCATCTGCACACTTCTATAGTGTAAGTCGAACATTTGCACACTTTTCTACTGTAAGGCTAAATGTGCACACTTTCTACTGTAAGGCTAACATTTGCACATTTTACGCTATAATGTTAGCATTTGCACACTTTTTTGTAGAATAAGTATAACATTCTTTTTTTGTGGTATGAGCAAGATCTGACCAAACTTTAATGTCCTAGAATTATTTCTTTGGCGATTTAAACCAATCTAATTAATTGCATCATGCAAGTAAATTTTTGGGCAAAATAACAGGTCAATTTTTGTGTGTGTTACTAGTGTATTCTGGTTAACCCGTGATAACAAGTGTATGTAATTCCACTGCTTTTTTGTGGTTCTCTTGATTTCTATTGTAAAGCTATCTTCTAATCCTTTTTTGCCCTTGTGACACAGCATGTGGATTGTAAATACTGGAATTATTTTGTATATACTCTTATCCACCTGCGAACAGCCCAAAAGGAGTTTGTTAATCTGTGTACTTGTGTCTATGTCCGATAATAAACTCAAACTGGATTTAACTGAACTCAAATCTGTTCATACTGTACAACGCTAACACAGGTATTATGACCCCAAGGCCATGGCCTGCACGAATGAACCATTTACCAAAAAGCTGCAAAAACACAAAAGCTGTGTCCATCTTAGTTCTACATTTAATTTGCATATAAAGCAATTAAGAAGAAACATGAAAACCTACACCATTCTAGCCACATTATTTACAATACATTAATATACGTGCTTAATACATTGATGGTCTAGGCTAGGAAGGTGCCAAACTAAAGAACTAAACAAAACCCGAAAAACAAAACGTTGTCCCATCGACATCTGCACAGCTCTACCTGTGCAGAAATGTTTTCCTCTTTTTGCAGCTGATTGGGGAAGTAGCTTAAGCTGACCCAGGATAATGCTGTCCCGTGACAGCAAGGAAGTAATATTGTAGATCTGAGACTTGATGACCATCTAATGATCTGACAATTCTCATCATTATATGGTCATCACAAGACCTCCTGTATTCTCAACAACAATGTTCCTCAGGATTATGTTGTGCAACTGATGATGGCATGAAAACACTGGCCAATACCTCCCTCACTTTTAGGCCTAATATCTAGCATTCCTGTGCTGTTTTTCAAAAAACGGCTTCAGCCCCCGAGGACATGCGCACACTTGCATGTTTGAAGGTTACATTCCATTGTTGTTTTCTGCTGCCTCCCCCTTACTTATATTCATCCCCTCTCCACACACGCAGCTAACTTTTAATTAACTCCACTCCTACAGCATCACATGCCAGAGCAGTAGCGTTTATATTTAGCTGTCAATCACCAGGAGCACAGCCCGGTCTGAGCAGAGATGCAGGCAGGCAACTAGGGCTGTCACTATCAATTATATCAGTAATTACCAGTTGCACCAGTTATTTTGAGGATTAATTGGTTAATTGGTTTTATTAAAAATTGATTTAACTGGACAAACTGAGCAAACCACGCTTTAGTATCAGTTTTATTTTACTTGAAAAAAATGCTATAATATTTTTATTTAAGAAAAAAATGCAGTTTGGTTTTATTTTTATATTCTTATAGGCACGCAGGGCGAACAGTATGAAATTCTTTCACTGCATTTAATCTATTTACCAGTTGAAGCAGTGGGCTACCCTAAGGGTGCCTGGGAAGTAGTGTGCTCAAGGTTGGGATTCGCAGTGTTGGGATTTAAACCCACAGCCTTCTTATTGCTCGTCAACTCTTTCACCACTAGGCCACCAGCTGCCGCAATATTTTAATACTGCAGCTGAATCTTTTGTTTCAGCTGCAGTATTGAGACGATATTGAGCTGCAGAGGAATGAGACGATACAAACACTTCAGAATTACCTAATAAAAAGCTTTACATTAATTTACAGTAGAAGAAAAAAACATTTTGCTGTAAAGTTGCCATTTTGGAGATTCTTGTTTGGGTTTTTTTGGACAGTGAAAATACATGCATTGTGGATATAAATGTACATGTCCGTCAGTGTTTGCATCGTAAGTAGAAGTAGGACAATTTACGGTATGATTTATTATGCAAATTAAGAATTAATTAAGTAGGTAAATGTTAATGGAGCATAAAAAATATATGGAAAGGTGTAACTGAGTTTAAGTTATATGTGTTCTAAATGCATTTTTCAAACTAAGTCAACAGCATTCAACCAGCTTCTAGACTTCTAGAAATTAGCACATTATTCCGCTCCAAAATGCAAATACGGATTAGGCTTAATCTGATTACTTGTGCTACTCAATCACTAAGCCATCGGTGCTTCAAAGAAAAGTTCACACCAATGGCATCACTTCAACACATTGTGAACATTTTGAAGGGTGTAGTGATGACTGGAGCCAGTGGATGAGAAAGAAGAGAATCATTCCAACAAATATTTCTAATTCTAATTAACACTGAAATGATACTGGACTCGCATGAAGTCATTCAGTTTGACAGTGGGGGGGCAGGAGACTTTACAGTGGCACAGCTCTCTAAGGGGTGGTCTCAGTGGGAGATTGCTAACCCTGATATGCCACAGCAATCCATGGTTGTAAATCAGAGGGAACACAAATGATCCCGCCTTCTCTGGGTGGACAGGATGGTCCTCCTTCTATTCATCACACTGATGAAACTGAAAGAGCAAATAAATGTTCCACAAGCTGTCTAACAACCAAAGACAGTTGAATTAAAAATGTGAAAGTGCTTCACAGCTCTGGCAGCATTGAATGTAGCATTGAAAGCATTGCTTGAGGTTTGGAATTGGTCACGACTAATATTGGGGAGAAAAGTGCACAATTAAATAAATAAACTCAGTGTGAAGGGCCAAAATTTATATAAGATGTAGTGGTCACGGGCATCAAAACAGTCTGGGTAAATAAACAGTTTCAGTGAAGTGTGGTGGGTCCTGAAGCTATTTGGGCTGACAGGTGAGTGCGGTCTGTGTGGTAATGGAAGCATGTCTGTTCCTGCCTGGAGGCTCCTCTTACCTCTGTGAGGGCATGGAGCTGACCTTCCTGCACACAAACACCCATGAACCTGCAAGGCAAAAAGAAAAACATCCCTCTAAAAAACATGGTCATTAAAGCATTCTTCCTGTTGAGTTTAAACAGAATGATGTTTCTATGACTGTAGAGTTGGACATTTTCTTCATTATGCAAGAACAGGTCAGCCTGAAGAGAACTGCACTTCACCTATACGGTTACACCTAGAACACATAGGGATATATAAAAGGAACAAATGTGGAGGAACACTCAAAACTAAGCAAAGTTTAGAAGGATAAAGCAGATCACACACAACATGTGCAGGTCTGAAGCACAATGACCACTTGTGAAGAAAACATCCTTGTGTAGATTCTGAAGCAGCACAACAGTCAGCAAACTCTAGCTTTTCCCTTCAGCTTTCCAACTGTTCCGAATGAGTCAATCAGTGTGTCCGAAATATTTTAGTGCAATTTTAGGGCGTAGTGCGTTCACACTGGCAACTAAGCTAAAAGTCAGTGCACTGAAAGTACCCGGATGGTGCACTGAAAATGGCCAGAAAACGCCCTAAGAACGATGGACACGATGCGCACTAAACGGACGCCATTTTGACCACGTAGCGGAGGGACTTTCATCATGTTTTCGAGTTGAATAATGGCAGCCAACAGTGAAATGCAAGCCCAAGTGAAGGCAACTGGTTCATATGAATGTAAGTAACATTAATAAAATAATTTTACTGATGTAGTGATGCTCCGATCGATCGGCCGAAGATCGTTATCGGCCGATAATCACATTTTATGACTTGATCGGTACTCGTTAAACTTGGCCGATCTTAGGAACCGATCACAATTGATGACGTCAATGCGTGAGGGCATACACGACGAGTGGAGACGTAAATGTTTTGGCAGCAGTCAGTACTCGAGTTGAGGGGGGATGAGGAGGGATGTCATCCCCACAGAAATAAAAACAGTCAAAATCACCCCCCTTTTAAAACGAACATCCCCGTTCCATCCCTTGAGCTATTTTAGCAATGAATGCATGGGTCTATTGAGTAAAGTACTGCGAGCGAGACGCTGTTTTTGGGGAGTGAAGTACATTTAGAATCTTCCACAGTGTTTGTTAACTGCATCGAACTGTTCAAGGGGGAAGAATTTAGTTTTGTTTTCTTCATATAGTACATTGAAAGTGGCCATATACTATCTACGCTATATGGACAAAAGCATTGGGACACCTGCACATTCCACCAACAGTGACTTTAATGACATTCAGTACTCGAGTTGACTCCAACTATGGAGCATGTGATAGCTATGTCAGCCAGAAGACCGACTCCATTTCTGAGGATCAATGACAGGAGTATCCGACACATAACCTCCACACCATGCATGTTGTTTTAGGATAGTAGAATATATTAATTATGTTTTTGCTTAAACAACAATAAAAAGGGTACACAGTTCTCCCACCATGTGCACTGTCATCAGAACAAAATATGTCTGATAAACGATAAAATGCACCATCCCCCCGATTTGTTTTTCGACTGGCCGCAGTCATGTCATCGCCGGTGGGGAATTACAACGACGTTTCGAGAAACAATGAAAAATTTGCTATTTGCCGTTTATGTTCCAAAGAAATCTCACGTCGAGGCGCATTGTCCAAAACATTTAATACAACATTTAATTCAGTATTACTTTATCTGAAATAAAGTTATTGGTGATCGGAGAGCTTACATATCAGTTATATAAACTTGAAGCAAAAATCCTGATCGGAGCATCCATATACTGATGTATACTGCTTTAAAACCGGCAGATATTTTGGCGGCTGGAGAATCGGGAGCAAATGTTAGTCTGTTCCATTTAGGACAGCACTTACACACAGCAGTGTTCTCTACAGAAGGTAGTGCTCAGTGCGCACTATATTTCAGAGCACTTACGTAAGTGCACGATTTCGGACACAACTAATATTTCCTTTCCAAACAGCACTAAAGTTACATGTCACCATGTTACATCACGAAAGCTAGTCTCTCTAATATTCTAAGCTGTAAAGTTTCTGTTAGTAAAAATAAAAATGACTGAGCTTTTAGCTCTTGTCACATCGGTCCATACTCAGCAGGTTAGTAAGATAAAAATCTCGTTCTGTTAACATTTCACATGCAAAAACGCCATCATTTTAAAAACCTGTTCACACAGCTCTTCTTGAGAAGTAAAAATAATGATGTGTTAAAATCCTAAAGCATGTAAATGATGCTGCAGCCAAAAAAAACTATGATAAATATACATATTTGTTATTGCATCACTTATTTTAGCTATTGCTCACTTACAGTAGCTCAAAATTCAGGTAGTCTTAAGATAAACACATAAAACAAAAGAAACATACTTTTTTCGAAATCATCAGCAAAACTGCTTGTCAAGATATTGCACGACATAAATGTCAGTGCAGTAACAAGTTAATATAAGTCCACATCTTCATATTCAATATCTTTTTTCCTTACAATGGCTAGATCTTAATTTATATTATTTATGATTATAATATTTTTTTTCACAATAATAGGATTTTATTGAAAAAGTAGTAAAACAGCCAGAGATTTTTGAGGCAGCTCCACAAATTTACAGGTCAGTTTGGGTAAATTCATTGACAAGGACATCTACAAAACACCAGTTTCTAGAAGAAGCACAGATGCATCTTATGAGGATTTGAGTGTCGAAGATGAAGAAGATTTCTTGAGGAGCGAACTCGTAACGGTGCACATTTGTCAGTCCTTCTGAAAACGACAATTACAAAACGTCTCACTGTTGTGTGTGTGGTGAGAAAGTGGCGTGTGATCTCAGTTGCTGGCGTTCCCCCGGGTGGGACGCAGACAGACAGCGTGAAGCAGCGAGTGCCGATCGGAACAGCTCAGTATAATAAATAACACTTACAAGCCAATCACACTTGACGTGTTAGTGCTGCCTTCATTTCCATTTTCACTTCACTTCACTTCACACATCCAACGCCACCTGGAAGCACATTCATGATTCCCTGCTTAACTGAGGAAGCTTTATGGTGCAGGATGGGGGTTAAAAACACCTCCAAGTGAGATATCTGAAGATAAAAAAAATAAAACGTGTTTTTCCATGTAAAACTGCTAGTGGTGTCTAAACGTGCCAGAGGTGGCGTTTCACATTAAGATAGACGATTTAATACAAAAGTGAGACCAATAGAAATCTCCCTTATTTCTCCATATTAAGGCGTGATTGCTTTATCTCGAGTTAATTAGTGATGAAAATAACTGACTAATTTCACTACATTTTACTTAAAGGACAGCAACTAAGGTAACTTGCCGTTTGATGTTCTATTATCAGAGTGTTTCTAGTCAACGAATAACAAATGTAGTTAATTAACCAAGCCAGTTTTGGTGACCAAAACGGTTCAGTGGATTCTGACACTGTTCAACATATTATTGGAGATGCACTGGTCATTTTGACTTCTAATATGTGGGCCAATTTAAACATTATTTAAAAATAATGTTACAAATTAATGATATTTGTCAACGAAATAACATGAAATCCAATTAATCAAACATAGAAATTAAAAGGCAAATGTGTTTTAAAATAAAATATAATTCTAAATAATGATTAAGATGGGGACAATTTTTTTTGAAAAATCAATAAATGATATATTTGTCATTCACATCCGTGCCTGGGTGTGAGTCCCATTGGCTAATAGAAAAATTGCCATTCCATCTCAATAAATTCACCTCTTCCTGCATCAGTTTAACTATAAAGCACATTGGGGATGACCAACATAATTAACAGTTCTGGGGGTGGGAAAACATGCAGATGGTAGTTTAGGCCACAAATTGTGTGGCTTGAGAAAACCCAAAGCTTCCAGATTAAAAATCCAGGTGTGGGTCCATCCAGTCACTCTCATCTCGGATGTCCATAAACAAATTGGAAAATCTGTCTCAAAAATATGCAAGATTCTTGGCCCAGTCTTGATGTTTCAACTTGATGCGTCTTGTTCAGTGGTGGTCGGGTTTCAGCCTTCTTTACCATGGCCATGTCTTTGAGCACTGAACATCTTGTATTTCTGGACACTCCAGGTTGGTCGGAGTTAATGGGTTCTTGGTAGCTTCACATTTGATTCTTCTCATACATTTGGCAGTCTTTTATTCCTCAACACCTTTCTTGTGACCCTGTCGACTATTTGCAACAAAACGTTTGATGGTTCTGCAATCACACCCAAATAGTTTAACAATTACAAGAGTGCTGCATCCCTACAATTTTTTACTTTTCTGCCCAATTTGTCTGAGGAAATGAAGTAATAATTGCCTAATAATTACACACTGAGTGGGAATACATGCATGTAAATTGCACGGTGTATAAAACTGATAGAAAAAGTATAAAATGAGAGCCTGTTTTCATAGGACTAGACTTTTTGTTTACTGGAGGAGTTGGAACCAGCCTGCTGTCATTTTTAACAGGGCAAACATGGGGAAACATGAATCCGTAGGCTTTATTAAGTCGCATTCCAGCTGTATGTCTTGCTTGTGGATGGACAGAAGTGTGGGTGTGTGTCTTTGCACACACATGGCAGCACAGAGGTGGTAAATGAGCAGCTTGTTGGTCTATATGGACCAAACAAATGGTCCATGTTACATCCCCTCACACCGCTGGGTACACAATTCCGTGGTTTGGTAGTAACTTTGGAGGGTTAAGGCCCAATAAACTTCATGTCCTGAGGTTTATTGCTGGTCCTCACTGGGTTTTTATTTAAACAAAGATCTCCTTAGACCACTCGTCAGTGCTAGGGGCCCTCCACCCCCATTCAGAGGGATGCAACAATGGCACGATTGTCACACACACACACACACACACACACACACACACACACACACACACACACACACACACACACACACACCCCCACACAC
>JBBJLR010157826.1:0-14725 GCA_037577145.1 Brachypetersius gabonensis
ATCACTGATAATGAACTTTAAGGTATGTCCTGTATACCTTAAGGCCTGCAGGAAAACAAACCATTTTCTTTTCTTATTTGTTTTCGTTTACTTGATTTTTCAAGTACTGACTCTGGAAACTTTTGAATAATGTACTGAACAATAGCTTTTAAAAACAGATTATTCATTTCAGAATCCAACGCTACCTGTCACGGTTCAGCTTGGCTCATCCAGGCAGACATGCAGATTTCCATCTCTCAGAACTTTATTTATATTCTCCAAAACAAAAGAAGGCTCAAGAAAAAACCTGAACGAACATAAACTGAAGGGTAGTGTGAGGGTCAACAGACAATACTGAGACACAGTGGAACTTAAATATGAAACCAAATAAGGACTACACCAAAATACAAAACAGGTGTGGAACAGAAAGAGTCAATAACCTCAGCTTCAGCCTAAAAGTCTTTTACAAACTTAAACCCCAGTGGTCTCTAGAGGATGTCACACTACCTCTTATGGCACACTTGGACTATGGCATTAACATGACAGAAAGTACTTCACTCTGTTTCCCACAAGAGAAGAGCGTATGGCCTCGAGATGTCTCTTTAGTTTTCAGGATTCTGGCACTTCGTTGGTAAAACCACAGTCCACACCGTTTCATCATTTCTTTTTTTTCAAGGAACTTTTCTGTCTCTGCCTATCTACTATCTACATTGTGCACCTGCAACATTATTGACAAATGAATCAAAACTATATATTTGGGCATGAGGCTTTGATGAAGGACAAAACACATAAATATTTGTTGATGGGGAGATGGATGAAACAAAGTCTAAATTTTTGTTGACAGGAGGGTGATTAGGGCTGATGAAATAAAAATATTTGCCATGGGGAACGAAAAAGAGCTGAACATCTTTTAATTCAAGCAAAAGCTTAATTCTATTTGGTAAACATAAACAAACGTAGAAATGGATGCCTGCTACACACACCAGTGTGTCACATCCCTTTTCTTTTAATCACACTTTTCGAACGTTTGAAAACTGAAGAAACTAATTGCTGCAGTTTTTGAAGTGGAAGTGGAAGTTTTAGATGGAGCTGCTCAACAGTCCATGGACGCCGTTCTGATTGTTTTGATATGATTTACTGTTCTGCTCTGGTTCTAGGCTAAAGACGTCATCTTGATAGGAGCATATGTCTCTTTAAAATGTAAGCCTCTGTCTCGGTGGTGCCTCACATATATACAGACCCCCTGCCTACAGACCCCCTGATGCATCCCCATACCATCACAGATTCTGGCTTTTACATCTTTCGTTGATAACAGTCTGGATGATCTTTATCATCTTTGGTGCGCAATCCAACGTCTGTTTTTCCCAAAAAACAGAACACTTCAGTCTTTCAGTCCATCGCAGATGAGCTCAGTCCCAGAGAACTCACCGGCGTTTCTCAGCAAAATTGATGTGTGACTTCCTTTTTTAATAATACAGTTTCAGGAAGCAGCAGCAGTGATTTCCCAGTGTACCCCTGAGCCTATATGCCTCTATCCTTCAGAGTAGCATGACGGTCACGCACTGAGGGCTCTAAGGTCACGCACATTCAGGAGAGGATTCCACCCTTTTACACATAGAAACGTTTCCCCTAAACCTTTTCACAGCACCTCTCACTGTAGCTCGGGGAACACCTTCATTATTTGCCTTGCACTGAGAAACATTGTTTTTACATTGAAATTGTGAAGCCATTACCCATCTGTGCTTCCAAAGTCTTTGGTGGATTGTTCCTTTTATACCTAATCTTGTTACCCACACCTGTTACCAGTTAAACTAAGAATCTTCCACAGAGTTACTATTACAACCTTTACAGTCTTACGTTTCCACATTTTTGAATGTGTTACAGGCATCAATTTCTACCAAACATGTTTACCAAACAGAATTAAGTTTGTCAGTGAAAACACTGAAAATCTTTTCTTTGTGCTTTTTTCTGTTAAATAAAGGCTCAAATGAACCTTTATCAAAATGACAGATTTTGTTTTTCATTGCATTTTTAGAAAATGGTTCTACTTTTTTAAATGGGGGTTGTAAATCATTCTCAGGGCATTCTCCCAACTCTAAAACAATAGTGGCATGTTACTGTGGGTGTGTGTCTGTGCTGCACAGAATGGATCACACACAGCTGTGCTCTTGCCATTTGTCTCACTGTTATGCTGAAAATAGTCCATCAGCCGAAAATCCAGCCAACAGTGTCATGTGTCCAGAAACTGACCAATGATGAAGGACAAGAGGCTGATCAAAATAAATTGTGCCACATAAAAGTAACTTTACATCTATAAGGTGGAACAGTAGGCCAGATGTGTCTAACAGAGTGGACAGTAAGTGTTCAAAAACTCCAGTGTGATATACTCTTACAAACGCAACACAATAACATGCCATTACAGTGTCAGTATCACTTCTGTGACAGAAGAATGACCCGCCATCAAAATAACACAACAGTGTTCTTGACCACTGATGAATGGCATCAAAGATATAACAGATCATACAGACAGTAAAGTACAAAGCTCTGACCTATAGGGTCAATGGAGCAGATTAAATGGACAATGAGCTTCGATACAAGGTAGATGTACCTAATGAAGGCGTTTGTGAGTGTATGTTCCATAGTATGCATATCTTTCTAGTTAGCACTGTTCGATGAGCATCTTGCAAAATATTTGAGTATCTTTTGTATATGAAATACTGCATTTTCTCCCTCATGTATTCTAAGTATTGATTACGAGACAGTAAGTACATGATGGAAAGTGAGAATGTCTAGTAATACTTTGTATTAAGTATGAAAATAAATATATAATCGTAAATGTGATTTTTTTTGTAATGCTTTCAAACTGGTAAATGAAAGAAGCTACTCTAATACACTAATAATAATGCCTAGAATTAAATGATTGTATCGTAACAGTCAGCATCTAATTCTTATTATGGATAGCTGACATGCGGAGCCAGAGTCACACTAGCTTTTGTGAATACAAGAGTGTTTATTCCAAATAAGTGAGAATACAGGGTCAAGGGTGATAACTGTCTATTGGCAGTTCAAACCCAAGACAATCAGTACAGGCATAGAAAGTCATTTGGTTTGCATACCCAAAGTTCCTTTGCTTCGTAGGTCTAATAAAATACAAAGGAACCTTTAAGATACGACACAGATCCGTTCCTTCAACCCCGATGTAACCTGAATTCTGGTGTTAGTCGAAAACACACCCTGGCCTGAGTCACTTACCGATCCTAACACAGTTGTAAAATCATAATCTAGAACATAAAAACACAACTAAGCCACAGAAAAAGGAAAAGGACAAACATACACTGTACAAAAATGAGTGTAAATCAGAAACAGCAATGGGGAGGTGAACATTTCTGGTTCAGCATTCCAGTGTGTGGATGTGCCACGGCCATAACAAGTGATAGTAAATTAGGGCACTCCTGGTCAAACGACATGTTTTGCCAGTTTTCCAGCTAAAAACAAGTACATATCCTTGACAGAGAACACATGCCTGCATGTCTTAACACACAGTTATTGTTTATTTGCTGAGTTTAACATAGAAAATTAAACCTAAACCTAATATGGTGTGGTATTCAAGTACATTTACATTTAGCAATTCATGCTTTATTTAAGTTTCTCAGTAGAGGATGTGTACCTGTTTTCACTTCAACAAACCAAATTGACAAAACATATAATCTGACCTACAGTGTTTAAACCTTTGCATATATCAGAATGGCCAAGTGCAAAGCCTTTATTTTTAATTACACTTTGAAAACTTTCTGTGGCAAATAAGAAATGTTTAGTGTTACCAGGAATAATTTATTTATTGCTTATGTAAACTAGAATTGAACTTAAAAGGTACCTTCTATCATTAATTTTATACCATCAATAGTTTTTTAAAATAAAGTTATCAAAAGATACTTTGTTTTACACATTTTATGTTTCAGTGGGATTCACTTGTTCAGTCACACTCGGATATCTGAAGAATGTAATATATATCCATAATAAATATTACGTAAAAGTATGATTTGCATTTGGAAGATTTATATACCATTCCGGATACAGTTAATGTGTGTTATTTGTTTTTTTTTAAATACTCAACATACATGGACATATGTTGCATGCTACATTATGTACTTGTATATTGTTCTTGATAAGTAAACTATAAAGAAATAAATAAACTTTACTTTTTAAAAATGAAAGTTGATGTGAAACCATTTCATTCAAAGTCATTATGGAACATTTTTACTGGTCAGACATTATGAGAGTTTAACATAAGTGTATTATAAAAACGCGTGACGGGGATGAAGGGTGGTTTATTTCGCCAAAAATACTGACCAGTAGCTCAAAATGTTCAAAATGTAATTTGCATACCCCCCCCCCCTTACCCCAAAATCTGCCAAGAGATACTCTGTGTCTTTTCTTCTCGATTGTTTCTTGTGTTTCGCACTGTAACAAATGTAGGGTAATGGTGCTAATAAAGTATGTATCAGTAATCAATATTGTGTAAACTACCTAAATCATAACACACCTACAACCGTGTATCTCTAATAGACTTGCTTATATGGTTTCTGATACTGCATAGCAAGCATATCTTTACAAAACTAAAGCGGTCTCTTGTAGTCACACCACAGCACAGCACACAGTGTGAACACTGTGAAAATCTTTCTAAGTATTTAATCCATTCACCAAGTGAAGCAGCGGGCAGCCAGGAACGCACCTGGGGAGCAGTGTGTGGGGACGGTGACATGCTCAAGGGGAACTCTTTCGGGGAGCGCGCTCATGGGAAAATCCGGGCATTCAAACGACCCACGACTTTCTGAAACCAACGATGGCTCCAAGTGTGCCAGAAAAAGACGGCTCCTATGCAATGCAGAGGTTTGTGAAAACCACTGCTCAACATGTTTTTTATCATATAATATAAATAATATAAAAAAGAGAAAGATTTAAATAAAGGTTAAGTAGTGAAAACGATTAGGAACCCAGATGAATTGCTCTGAACCATGACATTTTCATGCTCAAAGCAGAACAAACATTAGCATGAAACTGAGTGCAGTCTCTGTTTGCTGACTCACCACTTCAATGGTTATCAAATGATCAAAGCCTCTCGTCTGTCCCCAGTGCAAAAGCTGTATTTGCTCTCAGTCGCCTTCAGTCTGTAAAAGCCAGAGCCCCAGATGGAAATCGTTAGGAAAGGCTAAAGAATTTAAACCTCCAAAACAGCTTCTGAAAGTGTTAGATCACTTGTATGCCATAAAGTAGAAATTTGAGAGAATGTGAGAAATATCAAAGCATGATTTGAGGTCATCCTCACTGAGGTTAAGTTTAATCAACTTATTGCCGCTGTCCATTGTATCTTCAATTTTGTATATTTTTTTCCTTTTTCCGGTAAACTTTTCAGACAGTACCACTATGACTGTCTGCTCATACAACTTTTGGCTCTCATTGGCCTACATTACATTTATATATTCTTACAGTGTAACTGAGTTATAACAGTGAGCTAGTGTAGAGCAGTCTTGCTCTTTATATTACAGAGCAAATTTGGGTTGTATCTTGATTTGTTTAAATTGAAAAAAAAAAAACACATGAAATCCAGTCAGATTGGTGAAACTGAGCCACACATCCAGATGTTTGACTCTGATTGGAAACTACTAAGACACCAAACACACCATGTCTCTGCACAATCCCTCCAGTAATCTGATTCAAATAAAGTACTTTATATCAGTGATATATTTGTAGCAGTTGGACAGATAAAGCAAAAATTCACTACACATCTGACACTTTACTTTGAATAAGGAGCGATAACCTAAAGTAGCCAGTCATAACAATAAACACAGGAAATTAATATATAGTTAAAATGTAAAGCTTTATCAAAGAGTATATTGCTATACTGTAGTATATTGTTCTGAAGTAGTAATGTTCTGGTAGTGCAGGATAATAGCGGAAGGATATTTATTTAAGGATTTGAGGCTAATATTTATTAGGATTTTGAAAGTAAAAGCAGAAAAAAAAACTCAAGGCTAAATTTGTCTTAATTTGATCTCATCCAACCATAATGGTATGCCTTTTATTCTTTGAGAGAGAAGAATGTCTATAAGCCCAGTAGTTCCCAACCTTTTTTCCTTGAAGCCCCACTTCCCTGTGTGCAAGACAAGCCAGGCCCCCCCAACCCCAACTCCTACCCGCGTAGACGCACAAAAAGAATGAACAAAAACCTTTTATTTGCAAAAAATAAACAACGATTGTAGGTTTTTGTTCTTATACCCATACACATTTATGTTTCTCAGATAATGGGATTTTATGAATTTAATGTGTACAAATATAATTTTGGTAACCTCAGTGCAGAAAAAATTTCACACACCCCCTGCGATCTCTAGCGCCCCCCTAAGGGGGGCCCGGACCCCAGGTTGAGAACCACTGTATTAGCCCATGCATGCCTTTAGATGGGGATTAAGTTGAAAAATTTTGTCATGCTCCTTTAATTGGAAACAATCATGGACTGTAATAAGCCGTAAGCTGTAATAAGCAGTGATGCTGAATTAGAAGACCACAGAATCTGAGCTCTGACAGGTGTTCACAGAGAGAGGTATGACAGCTAACTATCAGTGGTACTGGTTGCGGTACCTCCTAGTCTCAGGCCAACCACTTTTGTCACTGGTCCACACAAAATGGCCGTTCAAATGTACCTTCAGTTTCAGAGTATTGCTAATAAATAAACCAAAAGCGTAAAGATGCACTCACCAAATACACTATATTTACAAAATAGTTAGTCTCTCTTAAAGCTTGGAAATCACATTTTCTTCTAGTGTGGGCATGGTCTTGGCTGGTATAGATTTTAGTAAATCCTCTGTCTTGCTGCACACTGATCTGTAAAAGAAAATGTAGATGTCTGGTCGACAGCAAATGAGCTAATGAGCTTGTTAGCTCACTTACCATAAATTAAAACATGTCTGACCATTACTCCAACAGGGACTTGCATTGCATTCAAGTACATAGACGTTAATATGGAGTCCGTCGCTCCTTTGCAGCTGCAACAGCTTCCACTCCTCTTTGAAGGCTTGCCACAAGGTTTTCTGTGGGACTTTGTGCTCATTCATTCTGTAGAGCACAAAGTTGGAAGCATGGCATTGTCTAAAATGTCTCGGTATGCTGAAGCATTAAAATTATTTTCTAAAATTAGTATGAGTGGCAGCAGTAGGGTCACTGTGATTGGTGATGGTGCTAACAGGGAGGCTCTATAGCTGGCTAACTCACCTGCCACAAACAGGGAAACCACAAAAGATGTAATACAGTCTCCAGACTGACTGTGTCATGCAGTTTCTCCTATGTTTTCTGTTAATGTACAATCATTACCATTAACAGAATACTAAAATCAATGTCTCTTTCATTTTGGATATTCAGTACTTCTGTATCTGTCCCTTTCAAGGTCAATGCGCTTAAAGTAAAACCTGTTCTCTTTGTCAAAATGTAAATATGGTGTGAGATTCCATTTATTTTCCATTTATCTTCTCCTATTTTCCAAAGTTAGAGTAGTAGAAGCTGCTCAGTAATATAAAGCACTGAGCAGGTTTACTGTGGGATAAACGTTCACGGCGTTCATGTGCTTGCATGAAGGTTCTTTCTGGCCATAACAGAACGTTTATCAGATGATGCCCCGCTCCGCCATCAGACCATTACATGCCTAGACCATGTGCACATGTGCGTTAATCTGTTGCATCTGTGTGAAATTGTGTTGTGATCAAAGTGATCCATCAGTGTCGTTGTGAGTGCATCTCGATCCTCTAAAATACAGGTCTCCAGTAGCTCGCAACCCCTCTCCAAGCAGCTCGCCGAAGGGTTAACGAATCTACATCCATTTGAAAACTTGACCAGTCAAATTTGATTAGTCACTCGGAAAAGCAGCTTGCATGTATATCATGTATATGTATATCATATCTGCTCCCTTCTTACACCATATCATTATTTGCCTATTAGTTGTCAAACAGTTGGACGCTGTCAAGCTTTATGAGTCAGGGGTAATGATTCAGATTCGGATTCAGATTCAGATGATGTGAGATGGGCCGCAACCATGACAGCGGCAGGTAGCCATACCAATAAGAGGCTGAAAACGTATTATTTTTATGAAGAGTGGGAAGAAGAGTTTTGTTTCACAAATGTAAACTAATGCGTGTATCTGATCTGCGGTGCTAGCGTGTCAGTCGCTAAAAGATGTAACGTGGAGCGCCATTTCAAGAAGGTCCACAGGAACTTTTCACGGGACTTTCCTGAAGGTAGCAATCTACGAAAGGAGAAGATAAAAGAGCTGAAACCACGCTTCAAAGACATCAGTCTCTGTTCACCAAACCTACGAAGAAGGCCAATGCAGCAACAGAGGCCTCGTTTAAAGTGGCGCAAATCTTGAAGCACTAAAAGCCCTTCACCGATGGTGGGATCGTAAAGGAGGCTGTGACCGCGGTGGCTGAAATGTTGTTCAGGGACCACAAAAGTAAGACAGAAATTTTGTCTGCTATTGCCGATGTACAACTTGGTGCAAATAAATGCATACAGAAGTACAAAATGCAGAAGCAGGTGAACTAAATATTTTTTGTGTTGTTTTAATACAAAATGTGAGTTGTGGAGGCCAACAAATAATTAATGTTCAGGCAAATAAGCTTATTCAGTTTGTTTGGGTTGAAATAAGCTATGAGAAAAAACGTTACCAAAATGAGCAGCTCTGGGCCATTTTCATTTTCTAAAAGTAGCTCTCAGAGGTAAAAAGGTTGGAGATCTCTGCTCTAAAAGCTTTTACCATACATCGAGGAAAGTGTGAAAAAGCTTATTTTCTGTCTGTAAATACGCTCTTCCACCATTTCAGTCCGGTCACATTCAAAACACATTCAAATCAACACCATGTTTAAACCACATCACCTAATATTTGGATTGTTCTCATTTCAGTTTTATTTGAGTATGTAATCATTAGCATAATTACAGCATGAATATAAATATAGTGCTAATCTAATTATAAAGAAAACACTTCTTTACTCTTGCTAATGTGTTTGAGCACGGACGCAAACACAAACTCCATAGAGACAATGCTCGAAGCCTTCTCTACACGTAAAGCTCTACTGTAAGTATGTATACCAGGTAGTTCATGCATGTGGGGTCTGCCCTCATTTGTAAAATCAAATCAAACATTACAATCTTTGATTTATAACTTAAGAAGATAATATTAATTTGAGCTCTGAAGGTTGTTTAAGTGACGTGAATTCTTTTAAAATAGATTTTGGCATCAATCAGTATTAAAAAGAGATCTAGACAACTTGGTGAAATAAATGAGACATTTATTAACACGGTGTATTATAAATCACAAATTATCCAATTCGACTGATGAGTGGAGGTAGAATACATAGACCGCAAACCTTTGTGAGACAAAGAAGTATGACATCAATTTCTCAAATGCAGTGCACAACACTGAGTGGCTGAGTTTAAAATATACAGCCACAAAAATAAATGCCCTAATTTTACCCATTAAAATGATTTCATTTTGACCTTAATTACTCATACAGGAAATTAAAGGAATAAGTGCACCGATTAAGGCTGATTAAAGGGTAAAACTACTGGATATTCCCCTTGAAGAGGCAAACCTGAAAAAGTAAGGTCAAAAATAAGGTCATTTTAAGAGGTATAATTAAGACATTTGATGTCTTAGTGATTCTAGAAGCAAAGCTGTTATCGTTCCTGCTGGATCACAGAACAACACAAAATACAACAGATATTAGCAAACAGATTAAAAAGAATAAAAGAGATTGTGTGGTGCATATAAACTTGAGTTTAGTTTCTTCAACCATATTTTAAAACACGAACATGAACACTAACTTTAAGGTAAGCTATGCAACACTAAGCCTAGATATATAAGTTCAAACCCACATTTTCATATTGATCTGTCATCCTCACAAAGTTTGGAGTTCATTTTTGGAGTGCAGACGCCTGATCATTACACCAATAGGGTCTTTAATGACATTGCATTCAAATCTATAGAGTTGAATATGGAGTTGGTCTCTCTTTGCAACAGCTTCCACTCTTTTGGAAGACTTTCAAGATTTTTGGGTTTCTGTGGGAATTTGTGCCCATTCTTTCTGTAGAGCATTTATGAGGACAGACACTGATGTTGTTCAAAAAGGTCTGTCTCATAATCTCTGTTTCAATTCATCCGAAAGGTGTTGGATGGGGTTGAGGTCAGGGCTCTGTGTGGGTCAGTCAAGTTCTTCCACACTGAACTCCTCCAGCAGGTCTTTATGGAGCTCGCTTTGTGCTCTGGGACACAGTCCTGCTGGAATAGAAAAGGTTCTTCCCCAAACTGGGTCCACAAAGTTGGAGGCACGGTGTTGACCAAAATGTCTTGGTCTGCTGAAGCATTAAAGGGGACCTATTATGCAATTATCTGACAAATTATGCACTTCTTAAAAAAACAAGTTATAATAGGTCTCTGAGCTATACAAAACATCTTAATGAAGTTTGCATAAAGTAACTCTCAAATAAAAAGATATCACCAGTTTTATTCTTCAGTGCTGTTTCAGGGCTCCCTTTCATGCAGATAAGCTGTTGCTGGCCACGCCCCACCCACCCCTTACGTTGCTCATTAGACACATGCGACACGAAACGAACAAGCTAGCTCATACTTAACTGCGACTTAAACACAAAAGTCATTATTTGAAAGTACTAACATCTCCCTCATCTGCTGATTTGTCACGGACAGTAGATACAGATTCTCCACGATGCTGAAGATAGCTCCTTATTCAAATTTTCCGTTCCACCTTAAATACTTAAGGTAGAACAAAACCGATGGATGCAGGGGACATGGCCATCGAAAAGTAAATGAAAGCCTGCGTGGTTCTTCGGTTTTCTTTGTCTGGGAGAAAGTGTAGGAATGCGTGCTGTTCTTTGCAGTCAACAGCACATGATTGCTTCTGCATGTAGACACAGAGTTTAGCTCATCCGTGCTTGTAATGTTAACAGACAAAATAAATCTTCAACTAATCTGTTGTTGGGGTGCAGTGGAGCACGCCGTACCACACGCGTCCACGGGAACAAAACACGCATTTTACGCCGTGATCTGTGTATTTTCACACCAATGTCTTTGCCTCAACTAATAGCGGAGGTTGTTTTATTATGTTTTGAGCGAGTATTGGTCAGCTGGGCGGAGTGAGTTTTTGCCACCTCAGTGGTCAGACACATCTGAATTCAGCACATAAAACACAAGCATATACACAATCCAGTATTTCATCCTGTGTTACTGTTTAAACATAAGTTTATATATATTTTTTCTGGTATATGAAACGCAGCTTTGAAATGAGTCCAACCTCAAACAAAAATAGTTATTTTTGAACTTTTAAATTTGGGAGCTGCAAAGACCCAAGACAGCCGCTGAAAGGGGTGACAAGCAACAGGCTAGTGGGCGGGCTCTTGACAGATGAGGGGTGGTCTATGCAAATTCTATGCAAATTGGCCCAGTGGGACGTCACATTAGGCCATCCGTCCAAATGGGGCGTTTTGAAAGGGACCAAAACTGTGAAGAATAAAACTGGTGATATCTTTTGATGTGACTGTTTTTGTGAAAATAACTTCATGAACATGTTTTGTATAGCCAATAGACCTATTATAACTAAAGTGAGTTTTGCATAATATGTCCCCTTTAAGATTGTCCTTCACTGGAAATACGGGACCACCTGAACTAAATAATGAAGTCTGTCCCAATACTATTGTCCCAGTACTATATAGTGTTGTTGCTGCTGGGGAATTCGTCTGGTCCAATAAGCTCCAGGGATGAAATTTACAGTAGTTGCAAATAAAATATTCACTTCGTGGTTGCTTCACTTCCACAAAGGCTGTAGTAAGGACTGTTGTGAGCTTGTCTTTGTTGGTGGCTTGTTGCAGCATTGATCAAGTCAAGTCAAGTTTCTTGAAATAGCACATTATCATGCACAAAAATGTCATTCATGTGTTTGACAGGAATAAATAAAATAAATACATGAATACATAAATAAATGAATTACAATACAATAGAGTAAAACAATGGGGAAAAATCAATAAAAAATTGAAACTGCAACAGAAGTGCCAATAGTTAAAAGAAGCCAGACCAGAAAACTTTTAGCACACATTTGGTGCAGATCTGATACTGACAGGCAGTTTGTTCCAGTAGCGAGCAGCATAGTGACTAAATGCCATTTCACCAGGTTTAATTTCAGCTCTGCCATACTTAAACATATCATTGAGTGACTTGTATACAATGAGTAATGCTTTAAATCAATTCTATATCGAACTGGGAGCCATTTCAAAGACCTGAAAATTGGAGTAATGAAATAAGACATACAAAGAATTGTCCACCCTGCAGTAGATCTGCTTGCATTGTGCATTTCTGCTGGCACTACCATCACAGAGACACCTTCACACATTTCTATAAATTATGTCTTTCGTTTTCTTTGCTGGATCCCTCTTTTCATTCTTCTTTTATCTATTGATCTATATTCCAATCCATCTCTTCAGCCTCTAAAGTCACTTTTCTCATTGTGTAACCTACATTATCTCCCATCACAGCCATAAAGGGGAGTAAACTCAGATGACGGATATATAAAAGATCACACTGATGATGTAGTCTAGATTCAGTAAAGGCACCACAGCTTGACGTAGTAAAGCCTGGTATTAATATGGACACTGCTTGTTCCTCCTTTGATGTTATCTGCTTTTTTGATGTGATCTTCTACTACAACAGTGTTACTGAATGTTAATCTCATCCCCTCATCATCAGATTTGTATAGGAGCAGCACTAATTTGACTGAATACACTGTATTCTAGAAGCAGGCTTATTAAATGTGTCAAAAAAAGAAAGATTGAGGATTAAAATGTACAGTATGTAATAAATACAATGTGCAATCCACTTGCTTCCTAAAGCACTGAAGGGGTGATGTGTTCCTGGCTGCTCACAGCTTCACTTGGGTTATGGGTTAATGGGTTAAATAAAGAGAAAATATGTATACTGTTCACTCCGTGTGTTGTTGTGTGAGACAAATGTACACTTTACACTAGTTGGCTGTCAATTTATATTTTTTAAATAACAAAATAATATTGCAATAAATAGATATGTTACTATACATAATTATATACATAACCTAACATTTGGGTGAGGCTCATTCCTTAATCATGTAAAATGCATAAGCACACTACAGCTCGTGGGTGAGACAGTTCTTGGATAGCAAAAGCTTTTTTTTGTTTCCTAAGAGGACTGCTGCAGCTTACCGTTTACTGTAATACATGAACAAATGCACTTGGTTACAGTCTTACCCAACAATTTGAAATCTGATGTTGGAAAATTGCATTGGAAAATTATTTCCTTTGAATCAAATATATTTTTTAATCAAATTTGAAATAACTTCTAATTCAAGCTGTGTTTGGCAGGCTCATGTGCATGCACACCATATTTAAGCAGCTCAGATAGTTGAGAGCAGTTAAAGCAATATAACAGATATAAAATGTTGACTTCATAACCCAAACCTGTCTAGATTCAAAACAGTATATTCTACAGCAACTGCACTTTGGCTGTTATTGAGAAGCCTCATACAGCCAAACAGCTAAATTGTCTTGATACTATCAACCATCAAATCCTACTGGTTTCACTCACCAAACATCACCAAGTATCATAGGAAGTATCTATGTCTGTCCCATGAAGACTTACCAGTGGTGTTGCACAAGGCTCAGTGCTTGGTCCCCTTTTCTTTTCTTTATCCATGCACTATCCTGGTGACATTATATCTTCACATGGTTTCTCCCACTGCTGTCCTGTATTTTCCTTTCTGAGACCCTCAGGTCTCAACCCAGATCTTTGCACATCTGAATGACATTTTCTTTGGTAGATGACAGATGCAATTTTTGCTATATTTCAATTCTTCAGTCAGTTCAATCTGGTATTTAATCACCCAGCTTCCAGAAAATGACTATTATCACTTCTTTGGTAAAACAACAGTGTTCTGCATCATAGAGTTCTCCTGATATCTTTTCTGCATTTCCACCAGTTCAACACACATAGACCATTTAAGATTGTCCTGAAAAAAGACTGGAAAAAGCTTTTCCTGAAGCAAAGATCCATTTGTTAGCTGTGCTATGCTAGCCCCCATCAATGTACTAACATCAGCACGTCAGTCCAGAATTTTCTGGAGAAGCTTGTGGCTGCATGCTGGAGAACGACATTATTCTTTCAAAATCTACAGAAATAAGCGTCTCCAAAGTCTTCAATAGACATTTCCACAAAACCCACTTTAGTGGGATTTCTGAGAGTTGCAATGAAGAAGCTTGTACACTACCAGAGTAAGCATGTCTTCCTTAACCACAACTATGCAATGGATCTTTAAAAAAAAAACAGCAAGAATTTAACCCTATTGGGAGGCACTGAAAAGAAGACCCCGCGATTCTGGCAAGATACAACACAAGGCTGTCTATATAGTAGATGAAATTGAAAACTTCTTCGTGCAATGCAAGGAGAGTCAGTTAACTTTACAGCAGGACTAAAGACAGGATCCTGACTTTAATTGGGCTTTGGAAAAAGAAGAACCCCCACCCTCATGAAAGAACACAATGATATGAGTAAAATAAAAAAAATAGACATGAGAAGTTACGGAGCAGCTGAAGTTCCAAGATGGCGCGGCCACGTCCAGACGCCTTTCTGACTGCTCCGCGCAGACTGTGCTCTTTTTTAGTTTTTTAT
>JBBJLR010157836.1:0-14725 GCA_037577145.1 Brachypetersius gabonensis
TGTGTATGCCCTGCTTTCTGTTTTGCTGTGAAGCCACTGCTTTAGAACAGTACTATTCTTTTCAGGGGTCTTCACTTTTTGAGAGGTTCTCTAAGGAAGCCTCAGGATGGAAACAGCAGCACCTGGGGCTTTGTTTAAAAAGCAAGTTTGGCTTGATCATACATGAAAATTCACACTTTCATATTTACAATGATCTCATCCAAATGCAAAGAATTTAATAGCAACTTTCTCTTCACTGTTTTAGTGACGAGTCAGGGTGAAGAAAATTCAGCGCGCTGAGCAGTTGGATTCAATGTAGCCATTGTCCGCTGTGGAGACAGTGACTTGGTGGCTGCTAGAGTTCATCCTTTTCCATTGAATTAAAATGGGGCTTGTATTATGAAGTGGTGGTGGGTTTTGTGTATTAAGTTCAATTTGGGTGGACCTTAGTTGTCAGTCCACTGTTTTGCTGGTGTTTGTGTTTTGCCTGACTCCTGTTGTTTGAAGTCATTCTGGCTCTCATGCCTTTTGCTTTGTGTTTTTGAGTTTGTTAATAAAGAACTAAAAATGGACGTCTGCAATTGTGCCTGCCTTTATGTGGGAGTCATGGGGGACAATCTTAGGTGTACAAATACTAAAAACAAATTTATGATGGAAATGTAGTGTTTTGTAAATGGGATCCTTGGCCTTCTAGAAGATGACAAAACTTAATGTTTGCAAACAAAGCACTCATGCCTGGCTGCCAGATCTTTCTCAACTTTGTTTTAGTTCCTATCTGGTTCTCATCTTGAGTAGTCTCTTTCAAACCCAGACCCAGCACTGAGATACTATAATTCTTTGTGAATAAAACTGGGAACAGTTGAAATTTGGATTATTGTCAGAACTGCCATGGAGTTGACCCAGTTTTTGCACTTTTTGTATGTTAACCCTGCAGTTTCTTCATGTTTGGCAGTGACATGAGGCCCAAACTGTTTCATTTTGTAGAGCTGAAATTAAACACATTCAGCAAATGTACTAGACCATTTCTGTTCCACCACATCTGCATCAAAAAACATGTGCTCTGCATGTTTTTAATTTTCGAAGAATGCTTAGTGCTGTTTGTCAAGAGTCGTCTCTCCTCCAGGGTCGGTGTCAGAAAAGAATGAATGAGGAGGCGTATGAAATTCTAATCAGGGAAGAGGGGGGCAAATGCTTACAGGCTGGTACTAGCCTAATGGGTAAAATACTTACCTGCGAACCCGATGACCACAAAGTGGCAGTTTCAAACCCCCACTTTCTACCACAGTTGCTCAGAATAAAGTGCCATGAATGGAAACAAAGCCTTCCAAAACAGAAATAGCTGTTAACAAAGTAAAAAAAAAAAAAACCTTTCAGGGTAAATTGGAGGTGTTAGTTAAATTAGATTTTTAGACTTGAGTGACATTTCAAGTTAGAAGTGACCACATCTGATTTACATGGTAAAACTGGAGTTACATTTGCTGGGATGTTCCTATTGCTTGCCATAATTACAGTACTGTACATGCATAAGTATGCTCACTAGGGAGATGCACCTAGTCATGTTTATGAGCTTAGATCTTGATGTGAACCATTTCCTAAAGACTACAGCTAGCCAAACAATCATGCTGTATTTCACAACAGTGGAGTGCTGTGAGTAACTAAAACATAACCAAAAGCATTAGAGTAGGATTACCTTGTTAGCAGATAATATTAGCTAAAAGACACACCCTACCATTAATAGTCAGAGTCATGTGTTATTTGATTAAAGTAACACTACAGCATCAGTAGTAAAATTAATCCATACTAGGACTTTGCTTTCACCTACAGTCAATTTAGAATCCCTAATTCACTTTACAAGCATGTCTTTGGGCTGCAGGAAAAACCAGAGACCCAAGGGGAAACCCATACCACCACGAAGAGAACATGCAAACTCCACACACACAAGGCCAGGACCCAGATTTGAACCCCCAAACCTGGAGGTGTGAGGCATCAGTGCTTCCCACAGCTCCACAGTGTTAATGTTCATCAGTTCAACAGCAGGAGAACAACATCACGTACATGCTAGGCCTTCATGGAGCACTGTTGCCCATTGCTGAACATCTACAGCATAAGAGCCTTTCTGTGAAACATGGTGGTGGTAGTATCATGGTATGCAACTATTTTGCCAGGACAGCTTACCATCATTGATGGAATGTTTACTTGCAATTATTTCTGCACAAGGGGGTCATACCAGATACTGAATGCAAAGGTTCAAATGTTTACTGAGCAGAGCAATGTAATATTGGATCATTTTTCTCTATAAATACATGACAAAGTATATTTTGATTTTGTTTGTTTAAATGTGTTCTCTTAATCTACTTTTAGCACTCTGTATCTGAAGACATCTTGGGTTATATTTATGAAGAAATATTCATTATGAAGGGTTCACAAACTTTCAAGCACCATAGTATAATATGTGATGCAGAACCAACCCTGAGTAACAAAAACATGGGAAATCTGGTCTGACTGGTCTAAGTCAGACACATGTTCAGAAATCTGAATAAATGTGCATTGAATCTGTTTTATATTTAGTGGAAATTCTACTAAATATATGCGAAGAAGCATTTCCCAATCTGAACACTAATGAGGATCTAAAAATTACAGATGTTTGAAGAATATCCAAACGGAACCTTTTGTCCCCTCACCACCTCGCTCAGGCTGTCTCTGGAGTCATTACTTGTACATAAAAAGACTTGGTTGAAAAGAAGAATGTTGAATTATTAGCCAATATTATTATCAGCCATTCTTAATGCTGTATATTAATTTTAATGTAAGAAAATATCATAACATTCTGATGATATTATGCCATTACAGATAATGGCTTTTAAAAAGGGTTTGTCTGGATTCTGCAAGGATTTCTGAATGTGGAAGTTGATTTTGCTATAGGTTATGAGTCGCGTGCATGAGAATAAAATGGTAAAGGCCATTAAGATTGTCTCAATTATCAGGCTGACTCACGAATGAATAGCAAAATTGGAAACAGCAGAGGCAGCATGGTATGGTAAAAATAACACATTCTAATCATCTCTAATATGGTGCTTCTTTGACGGAAATCTCGACCAGCAAAGCTGTGGTTAGCTGTGATAGCATGCAAAGGCAGTGGCCAACACTCACAAGTATCAACCATCTAGCCAACATGCCTTTCCCAACATGATGGAAGCCCTAGTTATCCTTTCAAAGAAAAAATCTGCACCTATTAAGCTGCCGAGTAATTAACTGTGCCTTATCCCAAGCTCTGCCATTGGTCGGTTGACTTATAAAGGAAACACTTTTCTTAGTGGCTAGCATAAGTTTCTAATTCATGGCTAAGTAGCCTGTGTTTACCAAGGAAGTCTGTGGGAATTGCTCTGTGATTTGCAGCAAAGGCAGGCGCAGGTTGGTGGTTTGAGTTTGGAAGAACAGATTACGAGGTTAAGGTTTAAAGTTCCTGTTTCTCTGTGCCTGCCTCATTGTATTAGTGGAAACACGTGAGCCTGAAAGGTGAGGACCAGGGAGGTCTTCCTGAAGGTTAGCATAAGCATAGAGACCGAAGCCTATAATCTGCCGAGTAAGGCTATTCTTCAGTGGCTGTTGTTGCGGTTTTGTGGCCCTGTTGATTCTGCTGCTATTCTCACCCCGGCCCAGAGAAGCCCTGGGGGAAAACATGTGCACACCAAATGTGCCTCCAGTGAACTGTGAGCAGGGCACTAAGCCAGACAGCACAGAGTGGTGTTTCTGCAGACTTTCAGGAACATCTTATAAAAGAGGAAGGTGAGGAGAGCCTAGAGGAACCTAAATGGAGTCTGCCAAGCGAAGGCCTCGCAGAGGCGAAGGAGTTGCTGGTATACTATTCACTTAGTCTTGAAGCCTTTGGGAACATAAATTGCTTTTAAATCCTATGAAAACAAGGGATATGCCAGCAGTACATTCAGAGTCTGCCGGTGGTGGGTTAAATGGGGCAGAGAAGTTAGAGAACAAGCGTGTCCACCTTTGGAGGTGATCAGAGATGCATAAAACGCTTGTGAAACCGGAAGGCTGGAGGAATGAGTGTTAACCATCTTATAAGGTAGTCTGTGAAGTTCATGTCAAAGTATCCAGGCTAGCCTTCTAATTAGCTGTTTTAAGGTCCATTGCTGAGAGCTATGCACATATAGCTTGTAGAATCTTCATAAAAAAGCATGGCAGATGGAATGGAACGCTTTGGAACACACGAGCTCCAGCCAGTACTTTTGGGTTGATCTGGAGTGGTGCTTGGGCTTCAGAATAAATCATCCAGTATCAGTACCTGACCTCACCAGTGCTCTTGTGGTTGAATGCAATCTGATCCTCACAGCAATGTTCTGACATTTAGCGCACAGCCTTCCTAGAAGAGTAAAGGCTGTTTCTGCAGCAAAGGGTGACATACTCTCAGCAATACATTCAGATTCTGTCAATGGTGGGTTAAATGGGCAAAATTCCATCTTTGAAGATGTATATGACCACAGAACATTCGTGGTGTGAACACTAAAGCGTCCTCCTGTGTCCCCGATATCAACAAAAAATCGCATCATGATAACGTTCAAAAGTTAACTTTTTTACAAAAACATAATTTGAACAGAGGGTTGGTCAGATTTAACCATGTTGGTAATATACATCTAAAGTACAGTTTATCTTACATTGATACCAATTTGAGTTGTGTCTAATATATGATATAGCTTCATGGTTGGAGTGTAGTGGGTAATAAAGAATAGGGTTTGAGTACACAATGCTTGACCAATCAGTTCTTGGTCAAGACTCCTAATACTCTATGAATAAGATGCATAAATGGACAAGAACCTTTAAGTCTGCTATATGTTAATGGGTTCTGTCCTGATTGGTTAACCAGTATATCAGTTAGACTGTGCCTGGGACTAATTAAATAATAAGTCTCAGGTTTTAAAGCCTGACCTCTTGACTGTTATTTTGCTTTTCAGGATTACAACAACTGGATCAAATTTAGCCACGTCAGCTTAGTAGAAGACCAACAATCAAAGCCTTTTTAAATCTTCAGTAAACATTTCATGGAGATGATTGTCGCACAGGCAGACTTATTTTTCCACGGACTGCTTTAATTTTTCAGACACATTATCAAAGCAAGGTAACATGTAAACATAGTAATCATGTGACATATTGTTTGCTCAAGGCTTTTGTTGGTTTGTTGTGAAACAGAATATTTGCTGAATAATGCAAACACAGTGGAAAACACTAATTGAGTCATAAGAATGTGCTGTAGCAGTTTGTTAGTCTTGGATTTCCACTGCTTTGTACACTTACGTGGGACATCTTATGTGACCATTTATATGGTTATGAAAATGCATTAGATTCAAAGTCAGCATTTAAACATTTGATAAACGTTTGTACATTTGTGACACTGCAAATAGAAAAGAGTGTCAACAATGTTATAAGGCAGCCCGGGATCTTTATGTCAGAGCATCCAGGCTAGCCTTCTATTTAGAGAACATAGCTGCTTTAAGGTCTATTGCTGATAACTGTGTACATACAGCTTGTAAAATCTTCATAGAAAAGCATGGGCGAAAGAATGGTACATGAGCTCCATCCAGTTCCTTTGGGTTGATCTGGAGTGGTGTTTGGGCTTCAGAGATAATCTTCCAATATCAGTACCTGACCTCAAAAGTGCTCTTGTGGTTGAATACAATCTGATTCTTACAGCATTTAGTGTGCAGTCTTCCTAGAAGAGTAAGTCATGTTACTGCAGCAAAGGGGTGACAAACTTCCAATAATCATTTAATTGTGGTAAATGTTGAGTCATAAATGTCTGCATCAAAAAGTTTGAGCTGAGCCGACCTTTAGGCATATGAATCCAGACAGGTGGTGTTTTCAGTAAAGCTGCTAGAACAAACATCGCTTTGACGGGTCCAAGGGGTAAAATGTCTATTTGAATGCAAGAAACATGCATTTAATTGTTCCCACTGTTCATTTCACTGGAGTCTGTGCAACACTTTTAGCTTGTAATAACAACAGTAACTCACTGTGAAGATTTTATGGAGAAGTCGTTCTCATATGTCAGTAAAGAACAGGAAAGAAACCTTTTTCTGACATGCTTGTGAGTCATGACCCCCAAGTCAAGAATGAATGTATGCAAGCCTTTAGGGAATAATGTATGCTGCATGCTTTGTGGACATAGGAGACTGCTGTAGAAATCTCTTTTTTCTTCATGTAGCCTCCTAATTGCATTCAAAATAAATGTAATGTTCAGTTCTGTGAATAAATTATGCATTTAAAAAATCAAACATATTCATATATTTGACAAACAAAAACCCTAGTGCACGATTAGCGAGTACAGCTCAATGTCTTTAACATTTTGTAAAATATTACCTGAATGATGTAAACTGATTTTATTATTGCTTTAAAAAACATGTTCCTATATACTGTACTTACTTTTGATTTGAGGATGTTTTAATGTTGTTAGGCTTTATTTCATACACTAATAATAATAAAACATCTAGTTATATTATATATATGGCACTTATAACTAAACGTAAATACATAAGGATTACTTGCTCTATAATTTGCCAGCTTAACAAATATAATACCCACATTGTCCAGTGGTAGGCCCTTTCTAGACTTATAATGACTGGCCTGTACTGTTCTGCTGACACATGGGCTATAAGGCTCTTTGAGGAAGGACTATTTCTGCCCTTATTCCTATGAGAACAACACAGGCTACTTTCTCTCCTGAAATAATTGGAGGAACCCTCCTGTGCACCAACGGCAGTTGAACCAAAGTAAACAATCTGTATGTTTGACAGGAACTGGGGGAATAAAGAGTCAATTGCTGGCTGAATTACGTTTGTTTTTAGCGCATATTTGGAACAGCCCCATGTAATAAAGGTCCATTTTGAAAAGAAAAGCACAAGTGCATCTACTTATGCACGCACACACCAATACACACACATTGCAGTGTGCACGTGCACCTGCTGTGCACGTTCAGGTTTGCCAAGAACTGATTTTAGTCTGCGTTGGACAGGTTCAGCTCAATATATGATGAAAAGCAGGTTTTCTTTTTGAATGTTATCTTTTAATTTCTTTGCCAATCAGTTCCTCAAGCAAGTAATTGCTAATGCTCTTTGCTGTAGGATGAAGCTACATAGTATTTTGTTACTCATGAGGTTGATTATTGTTATAATTGCAAGAAAACAACAATATGTAGATGACCAGTCACAGTTTTAGAAGAGTATTTCTGTGACTGTTTTCCTTTAAAGTATTTATGTGGTTCATTAAATGTAAGAAAAGTATATTGTTAAGAGGATCAGTGACATGCAGTAAAATATTGTGTTGTTGTTATTACTTGTATTGCTGATGTTGTTTTCATTATGATGATAATAATGAGAATGATGATGATGAATATTATTGTTGTTTGGGGTTTTTCTATTGCATTCCATCAATAAACAATTGTTTATTTGTTTGTTTGTTTGTTTGTACCTTTTCTCTCCATTGATGATGGGTTCAACTTTTACACTCATAAAATGTGTTATTGATTGATTGTCACAATAAAAATCTTTACACAAAAAATAATACACTTGCAGCAATATAACTGCAACTTGCCAAATTATAGTTTGTCTGTATGGTGCACTGAAAGTATTCTCAAAGCTAATTTGGAAGCTTAAATCTGTCACTGTCTTTTCCAGCTGCTGAATGCACTCAGAAGAATGTTTTCTCTCTTTCTCACTTAATGCATTTTAGCAGATGCCAAGATTGGCATTTACAGTGCTCACATTACCTCCCTTAGAGAGTTTATAAACACTAGGACTTGAACTTGCTTCTCAGTGGCAGAACTCTGCAGCATTTGGACCACTGTGTATGAGGGGCCGTTTAGGAAATATTTCAGACTTTTGTTACACAAACACATTTGAAACACACACACATTCACATATGAAACTGTCGCGCATGCATCCATTCTACTGAAAACTCACACACACATATATGAAACACTCATACAGATACAGGTGAAAAGGACTCACACACACATATGAAACACTCACTCAGATACATGTGAAATGTATTTTCTCACACACACATGAAATGCTTACACAGATACAGGTGAAACTGACTCACGCACGTATAAAATGCATGTGAAATAGATTATTATGTGACAAAAATAAATTCATACAGCATAGTGAGGTTTTTCACATGTTGGTGTGCGTGAAAACATTTCAGTATATCCGGAAGGCATCAAAAATCTATGTTACTAGACTTGAAAGATGTGTATAGAGGGCTAAAAACTTTTCACGAAACCTTTCCTTTCACTTAAGGAAACAAGTAAAGTTAAGCAATGAACAGTTATTGACACCTAATCATAGTATTGTTCTGCTGAACTGAGTACAATTGTCGAGAAACAGGCTAATGGTTACCAGAGATGGGGACTCGAGTCTGAGACTTGGACTCAAATCGCACAAACAGAGACTTGTGACTTGACTTTAGACTTCCCTCAACGACTTGAGACTTGACTCGGACTCGGGTGCTGTGACTTGTGAGTCATAACTCATAAACAATGTTCATTTCATGGAATTATTTATTTATATCTCGCACTCTTTCCAGCAACCCGAAACCATTCACCTCGCCCCGGTGTCCCATTACTATTGTCCGATGTGAACGGTTTTCAGCTAATAACTTAATAATTTTCAAGGGGTCGTTGGAAAGGGGTCACGAAGCCCCATCTAACTGTGGAGTTTCACATTTAGAGTGGAGATATATTTTTCATATTTAATATTTAATATTTATCTGAGAGAGCGTTTCATATGTGTGTGTGCATGTAAGACCATTTCTCCTGAATCTGTTTCATGTGTGAGTTTTCAGTAGAATGGATGCATGCGTGACAGTTTCATATGTGAACGTGTGCGTGATTCAAATGTGTTTGTGTAACAAGAGTCTGAAATATTTCCTAAACGGCCCCTCATAACTGTCAGTTTTAAGAAGCCAACATATCTGATAGCCCATAAAATGGCTTGGAAATCCTTTAGTCTCTTGAAATCAAAACTGACATTTATAATCTTATTTTAATGGGACAATAGTTTTAGCAAGGCAGTTATCAGTTTTAGTTACTGGTTTGATATTTCTTAAATGAGCACCAGAAACTCAAAAAAAGTGTGAAAAATCTGTTTTGCATTTTAGATAAAGATTAACACATGATCATGAAACCATCAGGGGTATGATCAAAAAAGAGCTAACCCTCACGGTCTCAGTGATATTGTGTGATGGGGCAGTTCTAGCTAGTTGGGGAGAATTAGAGATCAACTCCCACCTCCCCCAATTAGAGACAACATCATAAATTGCATAAACATAGCATCCAACAACAACATTGGAGGTAGTTCACTTTATTTGTGAAAAAATGTCACTTTTTCATGAATCCAAGGGTTATTGCCTGTCTTGCTATGTTATTGTAGCTCTTTTGGACCCTGTGGGCTTTTGTAATGCCTGAGCATGTGTGTGTGTAAGTTCACAATGATCAATGGGGCCTTTGGCATGCCACAATCAAGCACGCCATGGCAATTACACTTCTATCCCTAGCTGGGAAGAGCTTCAAAGATAGTCATACAGACCAAAGGAAGGCAAATGCTGAGGGCTGGAACTGCTAAAAACCAAAATGCCTCAAATTCATGAAAAAGTGATCATTTTTTTATACACACCTATTTGCATTCCCACCCAAGCGTGCAATGCGGTACTGTGGTTTAGGGGGCAATCAGCCAATCTTGGTTGCATGATAAATAACCTTCGCCAGTTCATTTCTCCAGTGATTTTCTCCTTTCCAGGCAATTTGACTTGCTGACAGACCCAAGCGTGTGATTGCCGCCAGGGAAAAGTGAATGGGTGTTTATCTGACGGAAGTGAATGGCTGAGAAAAAGAGGAAGAATGGTTGGGAGTGTGCATGTGTGTAATGATGGCATGGACATATGTCTCAGCTTGAGTGATGGTGGATGTGGGCATGTAGCTTGTGGCCTTGCCTTCCACTTGCTTTCTAATGGTGTTGTGGTTTGTCGCAATGCTCTGACTAATTGAGCGTACAGGACAAATGGTTACTGGAACTGTTCACAGGATATAGACTTGAGTAGACTTAAGCTATATATCATGTTTCCCATAGTCTAGTTTATGCTGAAAGGGGAATAACATCTCAACCAATCTAACATCCAATTCTAGTCCAATATCCCACTACTATTATTGTGTGGCTATAGGAGAAAAACTATCAGATACCATTCTGACCAAACTGAAAGAAATACCCATGCACAAGCCCCTAACCTTTTTGTAACCTGGTTAATACTCTAACCTTTTTTATAGCATGGGTCATATGGAGAAGTAATAATTCATCCAATCAACTATTAAGTGGTTAAAATGAATAATAATCCTGTTGAGTATCATTAGATGGACCATTTACCATGAGATTATGACAACTAGTAATAAACTTTACTTAATTATTGGCTATGTTGGTTGTTAATGTGGTCTTCCACATTTACATTTATCAGACGCTTTTATCCAAAGCGACTTTCATTCCCTAACTCCAGTCTCCCTGGAGCAACTTGGGGTTAAGGGTATTGCTCAGGGACCCAGTGGTGGGATGCTGAAGGTAGGATTTGAACCCACGACCTCTTGATCTGGAGGCAAGTATCCTACCCACTGAGCTACCACCAACCCATTTAGTGTGCTTGGTGACTTGAACAACAGTTTAGGAATGCATTGTACAGCTGCAAATGAATCTTTTGGAAATACCTGGATTTCTGTATTGATTACAAATAAAATGTTCATTTTAATCTTCATCTAAGTCTCAATTTTAGACAAACACATTCTAAGTAAACTAATGACATGCAAACAGTTGTTCTTTTCATGAATCTTTGTGTTAACCTCTCTAAGAGCCAAGTGGCAAAAGGTGTTTAAACTAAGTAAATGTGGGAAGTTGAAGTGTGAGTATCACATATAATAAATAGCACACAAAGTCTGGTTACTGACAAATCTGTCCTTCTTGAGAAAGGCTGGTCAGTGTAAACCATGCGTCAGATGAAGTGTTTATAGAGAAATACGCTACAAAAGCATAGCAGAAAAAGGCTACAAAAGCATTGCTCAAGACCTGGGTGTACACCAATCCCTAGTGAGACAAGTCTAACTGTGGAGAAACTTTAGAACTGTTTCTATTCTCCCTAGGAGTGGGCATCCTGTTAAAACCATTTCAAGAGCACAAACGGCAATCCTGAAAGGGGTGAGAAAGAACCCTAGGGTAGCAGCAAAAAAACATAGAAAACCATACAAAATGTAAAAAAAAAATTTGTTCAGGTACTCACCATTAGAAAAACACTAAACAGTAATGGTGTTCATGGAAAGAAACCAAAAATGAAGCTGCTGTTAAAACAAAACCCATCTTCCCAAGACCACCCACAGTACTTTTGTAAAAATGTTCTATGGATAGATGAGACAAAAGTTGAAGTGCTGTTAATGTCAGTTCAGTCGAGCACAACTATAGAGGAATAAAAAGCACCAAATCGTTACCCAAGCAACCCCAAACCAAAGTGTCATGGTTTGGGGTTGCTTTGCTGCTTCAGGGCCCTGGACCCTTTGCCACCTGAGAAGGGAAATTAATTCAATGGTATATTAAAATTCTGCAAATCCAAGCACTGTAGTCTATGTAGTCTATAATCTCAAGCTTAGGAGTCACAAGACAAGACAATGACCCAAATCATACAAGAAATTTAAATAAAGAATGGTTAAAACAGAAATGTCCTGGTCTTTACCCTACTGAGATGTTATGGCATAGCCTGAATAGTGCTGTCTGAGTCAAGTACTACACAAGAACAGACAGGGCAGGGCTGCAAGAGAGTTTGCAAAACAAAACAGTACAAAGCAACACAACTGAAAAGAGCAACAGTACTGTCATTTGCAGGACAAGGCAACATATGGTGCAGCCAACAAGAGCAGTAAAAGTACTAGTCTAAATTAATACAGTATTGTGAATTGGCAGAAGAGTAATTAAGTGTGCAAAACATGCCAAGACCAGAACAGTTTGGTGTGTATGTTTTGGTCAGAAGGTGTCCCAGCCAGGTCTTGTAAACAACGCCCCCAGCAATACCGGTTCTGCGGAGTCTGGGCTCCCTTCTACCAAACTCCCTTGATTGCTCCACATTTTTAGTGTTTTGGTTTTCTCTGTTTTTAACAAATGTGCCTAGTTATCATTTCCTCCTAAAGCCCAGCTTTGTGTCACAATAAGTCAGACCTGATCTTCCGGTACCAAGCCAGAATGCTCTCTGCTTGTGACTGTTTATTGACCCCTAAACATTATTAGATTTATCCTGGATTCAGCAGAAGGCCTGTGTGATTTCTGCTTAAACTGTGATTCCAGAGCTTGTTTTTGTATTTGTCCTTTCCTTCTGATGTTTGACACAGATCCAGTTGCAGAGGATTCAGTCCAGGATCTGGTTCCAGAGGGATGTGTTCAAGGCCCAACAGCCACAGAAATGATGGTGTCTATATACAGCATTCTCATGATGGCATTGATGCTCTACCACAAGCACTGTACATCCCCACTGTCCTGGAAGTGGCTGTGGATTTTCTGAGCCTACGTGTTTCGTTGCTGTGATGCCCTGGGACAGGTTGGCCCTTGCTGTTTTCAGGGCAGCCTCATTACCAAATCTGAAGGTGGAGTCTTGGTTTCTCAGCAGCATGTGCACCTCTGCAGTCAGATTCTAGTTGGGCAATAGGGTGATGTTCTTGGATACAGTAATGTTGTTCATGCACTTACTGTCACCAACACTGTGTACTTCTCTAGGTTGGTAGATCTGCTACACTGCCCTACAAAGGCAAAAGACCTTAACTTCCCAGAGTGTGAAACTGAGAAAAATGTTGTCCAACAATTTTTTGTTGTCCAGCCACCTGTATGATCGGTAGGACACTGAAAATTTGCCAGGTAGTTATTCATAATGAATACATTTATCTACATAAAAAAATTAAGCTCTAACTTGATTTTTGACCCTTATTCGGAAGTTACTGTATTCTGCTTTTGCATTTTCTGCAAAACAATAATGGGTCATACAAAGGCAAAATACCTTAACTTGTAATTTATTGAGCGTATTGAGCTTTTATCACTTAATACAATTATTTCTATGATAATAATTACAGCCTTAAAAAACATTTAGTGAGTTATGTGTAATAAGGCTTAATAATAAATAAATTGAATATTACAAAATAAAAAATAATGAGAATTTAAAGGCTACAACAGTACTAGATCATTTTAAAACCTTACGTTGTATGTTTTTTAATTAAATATAATAATGCTTTAAGAGGTCAAAGTATCCTTTCACCTATATTTCTTATATTTGAATGGTTTGATTTAACCCTTTCTCAAATACCATTTTTCCTTTGAGAAAATGAATATGATAGATTAGACTAACCGCACATTTATATTGCGAATGGGCTGAAAACTCGTGATGGATTTAAACAGTGGATTGTCTTCTCAGTGAATGTTGTTTTCCATGGATTTTGACCAGGTTTCAACAGAAGGTAAGGAGTGATCTAGGTTGTATCTCCTGGGTTTGTTTATGTGCGTGGTGTAATTGTTTCCTCCTCGTCGTGTTGTTTTCTGTCAGCGAGTGGAGAATCAGATTGGCAGGCAGCTAGCCCCTGTGTATGACTCAAGAAAACATGTAATACTAGTTGATAGTATCCAGCCTTTGATTTATGGTGTCTTGCATCTCGCACATCATCTATCATGTGTAGGCTATAGTTTGTGGGTCAGGAACGGTTGTATTTTTGTATCAAGTAACCTACGTCAGCCCAAGTTTGCATCGCTAGCTAGCTCTAAAGGTTATCGGTATCCGAGCGGAATTTTACAAAATCACCACTGTGACACTTTTTTCACTTTACTGAAGTTAATGTGTGTGGAGAAAAGCGCTTCAGTTACATACAATACATAGGCATAGCACCGTAACTTCAGCCAGTATCTTTACTTTGGTGCTTGGTAAAACAAAGGCAGAACGCCTTAACTTCACCGTAACTTAACTCCAGTGTTCTGGAGTGTAACTCCAGTTATTAAATGGTAATAACTCATTTTTGCCCAAAATTGATGTTACGGTCTTTTGCCTTTGCACGGCAGTTTAGGTTGCAGCTTCCTTGAACACGTGCCAGTGAATTTGCTCAGAGTAGTCCTGAAGAGCATATATGATTCCTGGAGGGCAGGTTTTCAGCTGCTTTAAAATGGGCTTTGTATGTCCGATGAATATGAATATGTATACTGGAATCAGCATTGCAGAGATGTGGTCTGAGTAACTGAGGTGGTGACTGGGCTCAGTATACACTACTCACAATAAGTTAGGGATGTCATGAGAGACTTAGTGGATGTCACTACGGTGTTTGTTTCACTTCAGACATTTTTGGGATAGGGAGGTAGTTGTATTGGGGTGATAGACACACCTTTTGTGTTTCCATGTAATGGTCTCATTGTGTACAGGTGTGCCTTATATTGGGGCCAATACCAAAAGACAACCTTTTTCAATGCGGCATCAATTTCAACAATCTGTGGGTATAGCTGGTATTGTCAGTAAGCAGTGATGGGAATAACGGCGCTATAAGTAAACGGCGCTTTTTTTAGTAACGAGTAATCTAACTAATTACTGTTTCCTCGTTACATCACCGTTACACTGCCGTTACCGTTACTGACAAAAAATGCGCGTTACTATAACTGAGAACAGTGAAGCGGTTTTCATGCGAGCAGCGTCT
>JBBJLR010157895.1:0-14720 GCA_037577145.1 Brachypetersius gabonensis
AATGAAATAAATTGTGTGTATGAATGTGTGTGAATGAAATGCCTCTGATGAGCAAGCCAAGGGTGACGGCGACAGTGACAAGGAAAAACTCCCTGTCTGAGGCATAGGGAATACTGTCAAGCAAGAATATCAGGTTCACACTGTGCTGTGGTGTAACCAACTTCCACTGTATTATTTTAGGTCATGTTCTACCTCGGTAAGTACATAATGAGCAAAGAGTTGTACGACAAGCAGCAGCAGCATATTGTCCACTGTGGGAATGACGCGCTCGGCACTGTGCTTGGAGTGACCAGCTTCTCTGTAAAAGAACCACGGTGAGTTTGTCCTTCTCGGTACCCTCCTGTGCATCTGCTGTGCAATTGTTGAGAACAGGAACAGCTGTACTGCTGATATCTCCTGGGAATGTAGGGCCTGGCCAGTAAAGCCACAGGTGCCCCCCCGACAACTGACAATAAAACATTGTTCTCTGTTTGTATTACGACTAAGCTATCAGGCACAATTAATTTTGTCTAATACATACATACATGTATATGTGTAATAAATGTATTAATGTATAAAAACATAAACTTTGCCTTTAGTGTCATTACAGCTGTGTTACCTCTGTGTTGATGCAAATTTACAGAACATGAAATGAAACAAAAGTGCATTAATTTTAGTCATTTGTCTTTTCAGCGCTTTGTTTGCAATGATTTCTAAAAACCTCATAGCAGTGAAAAACCCAGGTATAGACACTTTTGATTGTGCTTAATTTTAATGCCTTAAATGTGTTTTTTTAGTATAATTTTCCATTTAATTTTCATAATTATTCAAATCTTTTTTTTTTCTGTTTTGTAGAATCTCAGACAACCTTCTCAGAAGCCAGATGTCAAAATGAACCAACCAGAGGGTTGGAGGTAAATAAATGCACTGTGACTGAGGCATAATCCAACTAAAACCAGCATCCTCAGTTTGTGTCCAACACACTGACTTTTCACACAACCCCTGCGGATCCTTACAAGGATTTAAAAGTCTTTTTAAAAAAAATAATTAAGGTCTTGAAAAGTATTGAAGATTTTGGAATTTTAAAAGGGGTGGCATTCTAGGATGAAATGAAGCAACAACATTGGTCCTGGCTAGCCTATTGCACAGGTGGCAGTGTTTACCCAAAGGCCTATTTGCATGCCATGGAAATAGAAGAAATAGTGTTGCATGTGCGTAGCTTTTAACACCATTTCTTCTATTAAGGTTTCCCTCAAAACCGTGAGTGTAGACTGTGTAAAGGCAAATTCAATGACGAATGGTTGGAGGTTGAGGAGCACTGGCTGGTTGGAAAAGACGTTTTATGTTGGAGCTGTTGCTCCAATAAATACAGTTTGTGCCTTGTTGAAGTCAACTAAATTCTAGGCTATCATTTTTTTGCTGCTGTGATGAATTTTTCTTCTTAGATGAAAAGGTCTTAAAGGTCATTGAATTTGCATAACAAAAATGTGCAGATACCCTGTTTACAGTCAGGCACATCCACCTTAACTGAGTGTTACAACCTCAGAAGCAGATTTTAAACAGATCCTACCTTAAGGTTTTGACACCTATTTGTCCTTGTTATTTCATGGTTGCAATGACATAGCCTGAGGATTTGTAAAGAGCTCATTGCTCCATATAGATGTCTAAATGTGTATCCCTGTAAAATCCCTTCTTTATTCCAAATGAAGTGCTGCAAGTAAAATCACCTGGCACTCAGACACTCAGTGAGTGCTTTACACCAATAGTATTTTGGGTTTAATGTTTTTTTTTTTGTGGAACTCGTGATTTTTTTTGGGCCCCCAGGGTGTGACTGAATCTTTTTATTTGTTCCAGGAGACAGACTCATCTACCTCAGTGCAGCAGCAGCAGCGGAGGAGACGGAGAAGCAGTGATCCCTGTGAGCATACGCACACACATTTTTCCAAAGTCAACAGGCTATAATAAACCAGAATAACTGTGGAATGTTAGACAGAAGAATTCAGCTTTGCATGTAAACAGTCCAGCTTGTCTGAGGTATCAGATACCCTTAGCATTGAGATGCCTATCTTATGTTTAGTGGAGATCGTTTAATTTTGTGATCAAACACATGTGGTCCAACTAAATAAGGAGTTTTAGAATTCAATCAGTCAAAGGTACAGCTACTTTTAGGGTCTTTACTATTACACTGTATTTGCTTATGTGTTGATAGCACCATGATAATGCAATCAAATTTTGAGTCTGTTAGAAAAACCTGTGTTGAAATGGCATTTTCATATAGCCATTACATCTGTAATATTGCTGTAATGAATCTAGTTGATAAAAATGAAAAGTCAAGGAACATCAGTGCAGGAATATCATAATGATAAGTGATGGGACCTGACCCAGTCAGATAGCCATGTTTTTCTGTTCAACCTTCCACTATTGCTGAGGCATGTGTTTCCCTGGTGTTTGGAATTGAAATAGAATCGAATATAATAAACATATGTGTTTGCCTGGTAGTGGTACCTTGGTTAAAAACCTTCGGTTAGGAAAACAGACAAGCTGATCCTAGATCAGCATTCCTATTTTCAGTAGTTTTCAGATTTTTAACTGTGCTTGTGTACTTATGACAGTTCTCTGTTTATGGAGTGTTCCCCTTACCCTGAAGAGGAGAGCTTGTGTGGGCAACACGTGGCAGTGTTAATGACTGCTCTCTTTATCTTTGCGCATAGCCACCCATTGGCTGTAAAGGACACAGAGGTCTGGAGGCTGTGCAGAATGTGCTCAGATGATTTCCAAGATACAGACAATCACACAAAGGGGGCCTGTTTAATCAGGCCACAGTTATGAATCTCATTGAGGCACCATTTAGAAACTGTTATTGCTTAAAGCAATTGGGACATAGCAGATGTACATCTGCTATGTCCCAATTGTGCTGTATGTCTTCCCTAATGTGCTGTATGATGGTCTGAACACAGTGACAGATAATTAGTGAATCACCTTCTTGGGTGGCATTTTACCCTTGATATCTGACAAAATAATGTTTTGGGGGAACTTAAAAAATTGGCAGCTCGATATTTATTAATCAGCTGGAATTAGATTGTGTACCTAATTTCTAGGTACCTAATAGTTTAGTAAATCGAGTGTTGATTCATGGATAGAACATTTGCAGTGGCTGTAGTAGATTGGCATGTTTTTAAATGGGAGGTTTGTGCAGGATGTCTGAGCATATCCTGTGTCGTTACTGTTTCTTGTGACAGCAATGCTTGTGAAGATTATCTCTGACCAGTAAGTAGTCAGCAGGGTTTTCACATGACACTTGCACAACTCATTTTAAATCATGACTATGAAATGGTATAGTACTGTCTCCCATGTAGTGGATACTAGGTTTACGAAAGGGAAAAGACAAGTTGAATTGAGCTGGTAGCATGCAGTGTAAAAGTGATTGTAGAGACAGATAAAAGTCGCTACAGTATAAAACTGTCCAACAAAAACATCACTGACCTCTGCTCCTGTTGGAAAGAGTTGATTATGGGTATAAGTGACAAAATCTGCTTTGTTCTGTACCCCTTTTTGCTGAGTTTTTATTTTTCCTTTTTCAGCAGGTTTCTCTATTGAGGAGGATGGCAGTGAGCCCAGGAAGAGACACAAGTCAGACAGTTTCTCTCTGACATTTGACGACAGCTTGTCATGGTGTGTGATCGGAGGCCTGCACAGAGAGAGAGGGAGCAGCGAATCTTCAGCCTCGCATGGCAATTCGGTGAGTACTCGCCCGTCTGCATATACACACCTTTTAGGGACCCTTTTTCCTACATGAAAATGGTTACTGTGCATAAAATACTTTTAATCAACTGAAACGAATTTTTACTTTGATACTAGCATTTCATGATAAATGGACCACAAACTAAGGCCCAAAATTACTTGGAACTCTTTCACTAACCTTAAATGATCAACTGATTTTTCTGTTGCCCATAAACCTTTCTGAGATGCAAGATGTTTTTGCTACCTTGTGGAACACAGCTTTCTGAGTATATGGCATTGGATCTGTAAAAAGCTTTGTGATGTTCCCTGTCTGACCAATTTTTTTTCTTTACAGGATGTAGGTATATCTCACAGTGAGGACAGTGATGAGAGTGAAGATTCTGATTCTGATAACTTCAGTGTGGAGTTTGAGGTGGAGTCCGTTGATTCAGATGCCTACAGCGAAGACGATGACGACTCTGTACCGGGAGAAGATGAGGTCTCAGCACTCAATTCTGTGGTGCCATATCATTCAGCAAAATTCCCTATATTTGGAAGATCACAATATACATTTTTGAAGGCCGCTAAGCGATTTCACATCTTAATGTGAATTCGGCTGTCTAATTGAAAGTTAATGAGTACATGGCACTCTGATCCCTCTTGTGATCATGGATTGCGAATTTATTCTTTTGACTGACCTCTCAATTTGCTTTCAGAAAAGCATTAAATTTGCTTTTCTTTTTAGTTTAGTCATAAATGTATTCTTTTCTTTTTTTACATAGGTATATGAAGTTACAATCTTTGCAGAAGATGAAGACTCCTTTGATGAAGATCCTGAGATTTCTGAGGCTGTATGTTTGCTAGTCTTTTTCACTTCTAAGCCAGTGATGGTTGTTTAATCATGAATTTTAATAAACATTTACTTTTCAAACTATGACTATTCCAGTTACATAATACTAATAAGACATCAAGACATTAAGTCTCATGACTGACATTCCACACAGAACTGAGCTTTAAAGAGTCTGTTAAAGTAATGAATGTAACTTTTTAAATGTTAGCAAATAAACAGGCATTTTACATAAATTTGTTGATCTCTGTAGAAGATATATACTTAAACTAAAAATCAGCAGAATGTTATCTGACCTAGGTTCCTCCAGGTTATTATTAAGATTATTTTTATTTTCTATTCCAACTATCATAATATTATTTATTCCATGCAATTAATAATACGAGTAATAATAATCGATAGTAAGTAGTTAATATCATTATTACCAGGCCTGTTATTTAAAAAGTTTCGTTACATTACAAAACACTTATTTGCACCTTATCAAAAAAAACCCCAAAAAACCTAAACCAGCCTGACTGTTTCACAGTATAACAATCTGCCTGCTCTTTTTTTTCCTCAGGATTATTGGAAGTGCTCTGAGTGTGAGGAGTTGAACCCTCCACTCCCTCGACACTGCAAAAGCTGTTGGAAGGTCCGACCTGACTGGCTACCTGATACAAACTCATTCCTGGAGAACCCCAGCAGTGACCCTCAAATTAGAGCAGTTGCTGATAGCACCTGTCTCGATACAAATCTCAGTTCTGCTTCAGAGCCCAAGCCGCCATCCTCAAAGACCTCCACCCCAACCCATGATCCTGATGAAGGGATGGATGTACCAGATGGCAAGTGTTCACGATCACTGGCAGTAAGCTTTGACGAGTCAGTGGCCCCTGCTGCTGCAGCCACTTCTGGCTCAGACTCCCAGGGTTCAAGCCTTTCGCCTTCTCAGCCCTCGACGTCGTCCTCACAAGTTAACAGCCAGGAGGACGCTCCTGAACTGGAGCGATTCAACAGTCTGGAAGCCTGCCTCCCTGCCACCTGTCTAGAACCCTGTGTCATCTGTCAGAGCAGACCTAAGAATGGTTGTATTGTCCATGGCCGCACGGGACACCTTATGGCCTGCTACGTCTGCGCCAAGAAGCTGAAGAATCGTAACAAGTTGTGTCCTGTTTGTAGGGAGCCCATTCAATCAGTCGTGCTGACCTATGTGAGCTGAGGGAAAGCATGAAAGTTAATTTAAAGATAAAATATATACACTGAGTTACAGTATATTTGCGTTAAATTAACGTATAACAATACTTCGATCACTTTAAATTGCAGTCGTTTAATAGATTAAAGACCCATTGCTGGATAATACTTTTTTTTTTTTTAACTGGCAACAGTTAATCTCATTAAATATTTGGATGTGTGTGTAATTAATTCTTTGAATAAATACTTTTCAATAGGATTAATAATTTGATATGTGCAGTTAAGATAATATTGTACAGGTAATTATTTATATTTGAGAAATTGTTCCAAACGTTTCCTGCTCTTTTTAGATGCCCAGAGTTTGAAGTTCTTTTGCACTCTGCTGTTCTGCACAAAGTCTTCACTCCTGATATTACTTAATTTCACCAAGTGTCTGGGATAATAAAAAATGATTGTTGCTCATGTATTTGTTTTTAATCATGTGTTAACTTGGTCTGGCTTTCAGTGGTACTTCCTGTTCATTTTACAGATAAATGCTGTAAAAGACTCTGGGATTACAAGGGTGGTAACACAGCTTGTTCAAAATGATGTTATAAGAAAGCGAATGTAAATTACTGGCTAATTTTCAGTATCTAATATATAATGCAGAATCTAGTAATGCATTATTTAGCGACAAAGGCTTAATAGAAGACACATCTGTGCATTATTGGACAAAATGAATGTGAGACATTTGTGCGTTATTGGACAAAATTAAATTTTCCAATAAGATACTGATCCCAAGCATTTTTAAAAATTATATGTAATCTGACGAAAAGCAAAAAGTTATGTCTTGGCCTCCCCAGTCTCCAGATATTCCTACCATTAAAGGTCCCATGACATGAAAATTGCACTTTATGAGATTTTTTAACAGTTTCTGCGGTGGCTAGAAAGAACAACGGGTATAAATGGTGTTTTGGTCATCCTACTCTGGCGTTGAGAGAACGACAGCTCAGATGGGCCGATGTATCATTTTTGCCTTATGTTGTCATAAGGGAGAACAACATAAGGCCCCCCTCTAAAAAATATTGCTCCATCCACTGTCAATGCGATCGTGTAAGACAACTTTCTACTGTAGAGACATGCTGCTTGCAAGGACAACAAAACATGTATTTTAGTTCAACAGTGCATTATACTTCATAGAACATTTTAGCTGTGATAGTCCTGGAAGCATGTTTTCTTTTTGGTTATGCAGAGGAACATCTTGCATTTGGTGCACCTCATGTATGTTTTGCCGTCGCAGTCCTTGTTCCCATCATGCAAACCCATCACACGACACATCACTGGAAAGCCCATGATACACCCAGGTTTCTCAACCACTGGGCCTTGGACCAGTGATGGGCCGGCGAGTATAAAACGAAGACAGGCCATTGGTCCGCAATTGGCCCAAAAAAACCGATTTGCGCCGTGATTGGTCTATTTTTTACAGCCTCCGATATTTAAAGAATAGCACTAAAAGCCGTATGGAACATTTTTTTTATTCTTTTGAGCTCGAATTTTGAACATAAGTTGACAAGTGGCTGTGGGTTTTCAGAATCAGAAGAAACATTCTTCTGACAGGGACGATAGGGATTGCTGGATTCAAAGAGGTTTCAGACAAGTATAATATAAAATCAGGTATTCTTTCCTGTGCTGCTATTCTTCAGTCTTCAGTCAAACCTGAACCTTTGAAATGAGTCCAACCGCAAACAGTAATAACTTTATATGACGGAATTGTGATGTTTCAAAGTTGGTACTGTAAATTCCAAGATGACCACCAAAATAGGGGTACACAAGCTTTTGCATCCATTAAATTGTGCTCACAGTGTATATTACATTTAAGTATTTCTAATGTTAGCTTGTAACAAAATTTTGAAAGAGCAGCCCATTTATGTTTTTGAGAGATGCCAAACCTCTGGTCTGCAGTCTACCTGTACTGCATTATATAGACACGGGACTGACTATGAACTCTACTAACCTTATCCACAGTATACTTATTAAAATGAATTTTGTAAGAATGTATCACAATAATGATGTAATATGTCCGTATTGCATACCTCTTGTATAAGGGTATGAGGCGACAGTTTGAGAGGAGTTTTTGTAACGTATTTATTGCACATTTCTGTGCTACATTTCTTTAACAAGATAAGATTTCCCAGGTTTAGTCATTTTAAATTAACCTTGATGTTTAAAACAGCGTATCCTGTCGCCGTCACCCTTGGCTTGCTCATCAGAGGCATTTAACTCACACACACTCATTCACACACAATTTTTTCATTTTGTGAAGCTGCTTTGTGACGATGACCCTTGTTAAAAGCGCTACATAAATAAAATTGAATTGAATTGAATCTAGTAATTACAGTTGGATACATTGATATCAGTATTCTATTAACAGCTATTGGAGGTTTGGTACTTCTAATTGCTTGTGCCTATATTCTTTTGGTCAAAAATACATAAATACTAAGAGGTTAGCATATTCTCTGATGCACTGACACTTTATGAAGACACACTAAGCAGCTAGGTCAGCACTTTTAATGCATTTGTGCATTGATCTTCTTGCTGCATTGTTATTTTTGATGCTGTTGGTAGCAGTGCATGCAGTGTGACCCTTTCACATATGTGAGATTGTAACATTAACACTCACTAAAATAGCCCCTGAGAAGTCTCTGTATTGTGTACCCAGCTGGTGGCAGGTGCTTTTGTCATTTGTTGTTGACTTTGTCCATGGGTTACCAGGAGAATCCTCTAGTTACCAGACCCTTTCTTTTCATTCGACTGCAGAAGGCATGTTCCAGCCTGTTCTGTGTTTATAGAGTCTCCCTGATGACAACCTGGCACACACAAACACAAAATGGTTCGGTCAACTCCATTAGCTCGATTCAGAATTCCCATTGGACATCCAGAACTCCCCGAAACTCTCAGCTTTCCTCATGTAATGAATTTCATTCTAAATCTGTGGTTAAGAGAAGGTACCAACATTTGTGTGCAGATGGTGTATAATCTCACGCTCCAAACTCATTAAGCACACTGGCACTGGCATGGAATGTTCATAATGTAGGTTGGAAATTATGTACATCCTTACATCAAATTCAAACTGAATTTTCACATAAAATGAAGATGGAATGCAGCTAAATGCTTTATAAACGAGGGCCCTTCTCATATAGCATTAGTGTGGGAAAACCCTTTTTCTGCTCCCGTGCATCTATTTTTAGTCTGTTTTAATGCTCCATCATTGCTAAGAGGCAAACACTCATATAAGATCCAATAGCAGCTTTTCAATAATTCTGTTTCAAAAGCACTTAGTCTATAAATGTAATCTTTTAAATAGATTGCATTCACAAAACAGGCTTCTGATAACATAACATGATCAGTTTCCCACACTTCATTTCTTTTGACTGTGTTCTCTGTTATAAGGCTTGTAACCATGTTCGAAAAGATGAAACAATGGACATAGTAATGCACATAATATTACATAATATCAAGTGTCCCATGAGGTTCATGGCCTCACTTTAGAACAGGTTTTTCTTGGGATGCTCGAGTGTGAAAGTCTCAGAAGGCTGCTATCAGATTAACACTCGAGAACCTTACATAAAAGTTTGATATGGTTTGTTCTGGTTTAGGGGGTGGAAGACCCTCAAGTTCGTCTTGCTGTTCATGAACGTGCATTTTATGTTGTGTTTATGCCTTATCATGAGTTATGGCAACACTAAACAGATTGGGGCTGGTCCTTTACAACGGTCTTGTTTTACATTATTCATACATAACTACAGATTTACATTTACGACGTTTAGCAGACACTCTTATCAAGTGAGGTACATCAGTGCTCAAGTCCACATCTGTTCCTTAAACCTGCAAAGCTAAACTTAAATCAACACTATTCAACCAAGTTACTGCAGGCCATGAAGCCTTGTCATAGATTTTAGCTCAGGTGCAGATTTGTTGAACCTGCTGAATAAATTCTGAACATTCTTGGGTCTGTATATTGGTTTAGCAATGGTGCCCTTTGGACACTTTCAGGCTTTAACTTGAGAAAGTGGTTCCTCTTAGCCAACGTTGTTTGTCCATAGTTGGCATGTTGTCAGGATTTTTAAGACTTTCTCCACTAACATTTTAAATATTTCCATCAGATTCCACTGATTGACATGGTATTTATCTATCGGCTAAACGAGGATTCAAAAGTCAAGAACCCCCCAAATCTCTGTAAAACACATGTTTAGATTGTTTTTGATATTATCGTTTTTGATTAATACGACAATATGTTACTGTTACTGTGAACAATTAACTCCACCATTGTCAGTGCTGTACTGGTAGAACACTGAGCAACTAAATGGAGAGACTGTAAACATTAAGGGTAGCAAACGGCATCGTAACATGTAACAGATTTCAAGTTATACCATTGTTATATATTTTATGTGTTTATTTTTTCAAAGGTTTTACACAGATCGTTCAGTTCGTTAGTCTACCTGTCGTTCACATCCTGCTATTTATGAGTAAACCTAAAATCACTTCTTCTTTTCATTTTTGCCAGTTTTGGTGCAGTAATGTAAAGTAACATTAGTTCAATGTTGTTAATAACCAGATTGGGTAAGTATTCCATCACCTCATTTATTTTGCTCTACAGGTTGACCTTATCCCTTTTGCTTTACAGTTGCTTTACAACTCCTACCTAGTCAGTTAAAGCAATAATTCAAAGTAAATCCAGTGAATATTTACTCTTTTCGTTTAGTTATGTATACCTAGAATACTTGTAGTCATGCGTATGTTATCCACAGACTGCCCCTAGTGCAGCTCTAAGCAAAAAGAGAGTATCAAAGAATATATAGGGATTTACAGTGATCTTCCAAAACCAAAAATGTAAACAAATTAATTGTGCACTTATTGACCGTTGCACCACTTTTTCACTGTGTTTAGGTTCTCACGATCATCAGTAGTAAAATACAGAAACACCAATATACGGTAGAGGCTAATGTACAATAGCGAAACTGGGGCAACACTGGGGGCACTATTTAGTAGTGTGGGTTTGATGGTGTTGACACTATCTGGTAAACCAGTGTATCTTAACATATCTGTGCATCATAACTGGTTATCAGTTAATAACCGGGTGTTAGCACTTCATATTAAAAAGAGGAAAAATGAATATATGAGCCCTTTGGCAGATGAACTAGAAAGAAATGTTCTCAGCTGTAATTGCACTTTGTGAAATGGTTTCAGCTAAAGCTCTCCTTTCTTAACAGACTCTATTGCAGCTTATCAACACGATTAAATGTGTACAGATGTTTTTCAATGTCACTGTCTTTCTGGAATTGAATCTTTCTGTGATATTTATCCTCTTAAAACTGTTTGGTGTCCTTACTGTATGGCATACTTCATACGACTACAGTACTTGCGCTAAAACGAAACAGTTACTGACTCGTTAAGTAATAACTTTAAATGACATAAAAAGTCTGTCTGTATACCTCTTGTATTAAATGATCCACCTTCAGGTTTTTTTAAATCAACCCAAAGCTTTTCAGCTTCGCATGGAGGAAAAAGTCTGATTGTCTAAAATAAATGATAGTTTCTTTTTGCCAGACCCATACTGCACTAAATAATGAAGTCTACCTCTGTTCTCATTTTCTTGTTCCCTCTGTCACTGGCAGATCTCCCTGTCTTTTTACTTTAATATTTCATTCTTCCTAGTGCAAATCTCTTCTGCCTTTTTAGTGCTGAATTAACTGCCTCTTCCATCCTCACACGAGCTGGAATTATAATAGCCCACCAACCCAGCACCATAATATTTCAGTCCTTTTCAACCCCACAGCTATTAAGTCCCCTACAGTCACTTTACAGGTTTAGCTTTGGCCTCAGCTCAGAGCCATCAGAGGAGTGGCTGAATTGAACCCAGAAACGCTTCATCAAGGTCTCCACAAGCCTTTTGACTTCCATATCTGCCTTTTTACGTGTGTGTGTGTGTGTGTGTGTGTGTGTAACATTACAGAAATATAATAAAGCGTAATAAGAATGTTTTGGTTTTAGGAATGCAACTGATATGCTGGTCAGAAGAGTACAGTTAAATGAACAGTCAGGTTTGGTTCCTCCAGGTATTGCATGGACCAGCACAACAGGAGAATCGCCAGAGGATTTCTGCTTAAGTCCATTTTTAAAGCTGTAAGTAAAGTCAAGTGGTTTGACCTGATTTTTTTTTCACAGAAGTGAAACTCCTTGGTCTAAATGTTTATAGTTCCTCCTTTTGAACATTTATAACACAAATATTATAATTTTACTTTAAATTTCAAAGTAACCTGTGAACCTCCACTTATGTGACCATGGCAAAGTAGTGCTAAATCGAATAGTGGTCAAAAATTAGTGGTAAATCTAGTATGTAGTGGGATTGTCTTTACAGTGTCTTGTCTGTATCTCTGCCCTATGAATGAATTCTGAAAAGTTTATCTCATTTCCTGAAATAACACCATCATTGTGAACAATTCTGACAAGAATATACAATAATGTATTTATGAAACAATCTAAAACGAACAACTTGCTTTAATCAAGGAGTGATTTGATACAAGTCTTGTTGGATGCTGTTTCTACCTTTGTACCCACTGGTTCAATTGTTTTGCAAAATTATATAATGAATATATTTTATTTAAATGTTTTTTGGAGCATATAATAATATTCAAATCTCATTTGTAATTATTATAGTCATCATATTTGGACAAAAGCGTCTGCTAAATGAATGTAATGTAATTTTTACCTGTAGTATACAGTAATACAACAAACAACTCTTATCTACCTGACAAAAAAGCAATAATACGTCAAGGCTTGTGAAATTGACTGTGGTACTGATTTTGATTATTTATTTGTATCCTTCTGGTAAAACTCACACATGAACAAAAACCTTTTTTTTTCCAATAGCAAGCGAATATTAATATGCCCTTTTTGATCATGCTTTGATAAATAATGCTGTTTTTCTCTGGAAGTGATGCACCTGTTGATCCAGATGGGACTTCCGTGTGGCGGCTTCTAGTTATGTTTGCGCAACCTTTTTCAAAGTAATAAAATGTGTTGCCGAAAGGGGAATATTTTACAGGTCATTTTGTTACCATAATTACAGCGTCACTGAAGCGTACAACCCCTGGCAAAACGAATGGAACAACACAACACAGTTTCTTTACATCATAGCAAATAAACAAATCATGGATATAACACTAAACCATTTCTGTTTAATAGCTGGAAGCTCTGGCTTTGTGAACCATACCTAAAAAAAATTCAATTAACTTATTTTAATTGATGCCTTATTATGTCACGGGGAAATATATGAAAAAAATATCATTAAAAAAAAAACACATACACTCAGTGGGGCCTATACTTCTCTAAAGAAAATCAATGTCCTCCACCAAGCTGGTTTCATCTTTCCTGAATAGCAAATTAATTTTGCAGTGTGGAGCCTCATCGTGGACCATTATTTTCATTTTTGCCCTTACATTTTTGATCAAGTTGTGATCTGGACAGTTTGCTGTCCCTGTCATTGCGTCGATATGCATTTGCTGAAGAAAACTTTTCACATTCTTTGCTCTGTGTTGAATAAATAATTAATGGCTTTATCTTCTTCGATCCTTTACCTGACATGCAACTCCAAGTCATTAGTAAGTGGAGAGGTTTGATTGTTTTCTTCAGACAGTAATGTGTTTCATTTGAAGGGCTCCCATCAAAATTATCATCCTCTTGGCGAGTGATTCATCACTGAATATCACTTTCGTCTAGTCCTCCACACTTCATGACTGCTTCTCTTTAGCCTGCTGTGACCTTGTTTTCCTTTGTTTAGGTGTTACTGCTGAGTTTCCTTGTTCTGTTTCCAAAACCCATTTCATTCAGCAGGTTTCATATAGTTCTGTCACAACCACTCACTCCTGATTCCACCCTTTTGATGTTCATTTGTGTTGTCATGCAGTTTCTTGTTTCAAGGGTTCGATATCGAAACAAAGTTTCTTATCCTGATGCTCTGATGTCTTCCATGGTCTACCCCAATATTTTCTTTTAATAACCATCCTATGTTCTTTGTACTCGCACCAAATTTTGCACTAGGAACAACCAATATGTCCTGCCACACTGGATTTCCTTCGTGAAGAGTTTTAAATTCCTTTCCATTGTTTCTATTGACAACTCCGTGATTTAGGCCATGTTTCTTTCAGTTAGCCGAGTCCAACAGCTCTGCAAGCGCTCTCCTTTCACTGCAGACTCATTTGCATTAGTAGATGTGTGCCAGTATTTGTTTTAGAAATGTAAACGGGAAGTTCTGTATGTTTCTTCCACATTAATGGATTCCATTTTTTCCTCCACTCACTATGAAACCGAACCCCTTAATTTTCCCTCTTAAAATTACTTTAATTTCCAGGAAATGACTTAATGCCTAACGTTTAAGATTAAGGGCTTTCACACTCATGCCTTAAATCCACCTTTAAGGTCAAATTAAGGGACTGGTTCACAAATGAATGACCTCTTAATTGAAATGAAGGGTTTTTGGTGTATTTTCAGGGGTAAATTAAGGTAGGGCTAAGCACACTTTAAGGTAATAGGTTAGTTTGTGGTCAGGATCTGTTTTGTTTCAGATTTGTGATTTGTTTTTTTTGTTAATTAAAAAGGTGGAGTAAACATCCATAAAGTGTGCTGATTCCATATTTTTACCTCAAGGGTTGCATAAATATGGAGTTTAATAGAACAAAAGTTTTATATGAGAATATCATACAAAGTCAGTTGGGTTGGTTTCAGGACTACATTTTACTTTCGGTGGAGACTTCCATTCAAAATGCTCTGTAGTCCAGGACATATACTGACCTTATATTTCTAAAAGTATCAGCCACCTGCAAATCCACAGGTGTCCCTCTTTTACAACATCTGCTTTTCTGGGAAGGTGTAACTTCTAGTGGAATTATGCCTGGGGCAGCTGGTGGCCTAGTGGTTAAGGCATTCGCCCTGTGATCAGAAAGTCCAGGTTCGATTCCCAAGACCGCCT
>JBBJLR010157906.1:0-14720 GCA_037577145.1 Brachypetersius gabonensis
AAACAAAAGTACAGTTGAATGAGAAGGTGTGTCCAAACCTTTGACTGGTAGTGTATATATTTATATAGGTATATATTAGGATGTATATCAAGTAATTGGCTTCACAATACTTATTTGTGGTCACAGTATACAAATGAGCCTCTAACTATTCATCGAGGGTCCAGTGCACTAAGCCTTTTGCATTCATTTCAGGTGCAAATCAGATGTTTTCTGCCCACTCGCGCAAGCCTGAAAGCACAATTTATGGACGTTGTGCTTGGCTGAGAGCAGAATGCACTCCTCTCTCCCATGCATATGCATTTGAGGGCTGGCCATGCAAACCCGGGATAGAAATCTTACATGTGAGATTCGTATTCCACTCTGTAGTTCGGCGAAAATGCAGCAGCTTGGCTTGCTTTGGTACCACACAGTTAACACTGTATGTTCAGTCCAGAGACACTGAGATCACTTTGAAGCTCACTTTGTACTACACTTGTGCGCATATATGTTTAACAATATCACACCAAGGCTGGTGTATTGTTAGGATACTGGAGTCACTATATGTGGCGCAGGATGATATATATGTTTTTCTTTTTCATGCAGCCCTAACTGTTCTCTCAGCATAAAGAGTGTTTATTGAATTGACAGAACGCGTTAACGTGTTTAACATTTCCTGTCCGATCCGTTAAATTTCTGCGATGGCTGGTGTGACTCAGCGTGTGATTCTAAGCGAAATGCGGTTATGTGGGATGAGTCGTATCAGTCAACACGTGGAATCCGAGGTAAAAAAAAATTCTGGAGGATAGGAAGGAGGGTAAAGGAGCCTTGTGTGTGTCCAAGTGTTCGTTCAAGCAACAGGAAACAGTCCTGCTGGCCACGGCCCAGTCGCAAGAAACCAGCCAAACACACAGTTCAACAGGAGGCTCTTTGTACTGACCACTGCGCCATTTCTATATTCCTGGGCTGTCCACCTCATCAGCAGAGGTGCTGAGAGAGACACTTGTTCATGTAGGTGAAGTGCCTGGTGCTTTTTGAGAGGAGCCTTACCTGCTCATCATTTAATTTAATGATACACTTAATTATACCTTTAATTATACATTGTATTACTGTGATTAGGCAGTGTAAGATAAGAAAGTACTTTATTGATACCAAGAGAAATTCTCTTGTCACAATAATGCTCGATGCAGCAACAGGGATAAAGATAAGACAATCAAGAAAAACAGCAGTAATAGTGCAAAGGGAATAACAAAATAAGTAACAAATAGCTTATTAGTGCTAGTAGTTATGAAAAGTGTTTGTGCCATGAATAAAAAGCAGTATGTGATGAGGGGATGAAGACATAAATGTACACAGTACTGTAGTAACAGATAAAAATGAGGGTAAAAACACTTCCGCTTTTAACAGTCCAAAATGCTGAGGTAAGCGTACTGGAGGACACCAACTCCCTCCCTCATATGCCATATTACTGCAAATTCTGCATCAGTTTTTCTTAGAACCAAGCTAATAATTGTTTACTGGAACCCCTGCAAATTTGCAGAATCTGCAGATATCATTTTGTGCTTTTTTTGTGGCAATATCTCATTTTTCATGCATTTTAGTGCTAAATTACTACGAAAAATATAATTTACTAAATTTGTAACGTAAATATTAATGTAATTTCATTTCGTCTGGGTAATGTAGTAAACTGAGTTTAAAATGAATTGAAAGTGTATTGGGATATTTGGGGGCATTTTTAGGGTTTACACTAACATACACAAATTTTACAAATTAGCGGGGGCTCTTGGAGCGTATTGCGTATTCTTCTGCTGCACACAACCAAACTATACTGCACAAAAATATAAACGCAACACTTTTGTTTTTGCTCCCATTTTTCATGAGCTGAACTCAAAGATCTGAAACATTTTCTACATACACAAAAGACCCATTACTCTCAAATACTATCATAAATCTGTCTAAATCTGGGTTAGTGAGCACTTCTGCTTTACCGAGATAATCCATCCCACCTCACAGGTGTGGCATAATAAGGTGCTGATTAGACAGCATGAACATACCACACCTGTCATTTGGAATACAAATATTTGACTTGGTCCCACTCTTGAATAGCCTAAAAGCAAGATAGCTGAGATATTATACAATTAAAGATCTTCTCTCATGAAACTATTCGAGTGAATTTAAGTGCATTTTAATATTCTGAAGGAAGTGCATGAACACAGTGCATTTAGAACTAAGATAAACAACATTCTCTGTAGGCCTATAACAAAGTAGTGTATTAAAATAAAGACTTGCAGCCCATATATTAACTCAAATCACTGGAAAACTGTCTTGCCATTTCAGAAAAGGTGTGTGTGCTCAAAGGGTCTTGCTGCTTCTCTGCTTGATCGGGATGTTTAGATTTTCTATGATAAATGAATCCCGATGTTGAGAAAATCTTTGTGGTAGCACCCCCACTAGAAATATAGGCATTGCGCGCTTTACAAGCGGCTTTCCGTGTGTCTTTCTTAGATATATCGAAATGCGCCCAAACGCCAGACATGTTGACTCTAATCCAATCTGGTGTGTGCAGGTTGCGGTTGTTGATTGCGTCATCACTATTTCAGTCACATTAAAAAATGTTTTGCCATTTTCGGACGAAAATTTTCGGTGGCTGAATATTCGGTGCATCCCTTATAATTACCAGTTGGTCTTCTGAAAGTGATTAATAATGTATGACGCTGACTGTATTCTGCACAGATGGCCTGTAATACTGTTAACAGCCAGTGGTTCCCTGTGTTTGTTTGGTTGGAAACCAAACAATTCGCAAGCTGTTGTGTTAGAGCGCTTCGTCTGGACAAGTTTGCCCATAACACTCGCAACCAGAGAGTTGATCCCGTTTACTGGAGGGTTTTTTTGCATCCTTGTTTATGCAAAAAACTTTTTTTAAATTATTCAGATTTTGTCCTAAGGCTATTCTGTTTTATACAAAACTTGTCCTGTAATTGAAGGTGCCTTTTAACTTGTCTCACTCCCTCTCCCTCTCCCCCCTCCCCCCTCGCTCGCTCGCTCCCTCCCTCCTTTTCCCAGCCAGCCCAGCCCTCCCCTCCTCTCTCATAGTCTCACTCTTTCACACATTATCCAGCAGAATATCCTCAGTTCAGCACAAAGCCGCTATGCACCCGCATCCTTGCTAGGCATGGCACACGGACTGAACTCGCTTTTGTCTTTGAGTCCGACTTACCACATGAACTCGGCAGGTGAACACTTGGAGAAATGCAAGGTGTGGGTGCTGGATTTGGGTATGTACCGTGGGACTCTACAGCAGTTATTTAATGCTTTGAATTTGGGTGCTTCTCTCTTTTTTTTTTTTTATCATAATGACAACAATCAGTAATCAGAATACTTATCTGTCATATGTTTCTTACTGTGGGTGCTTTAACCACTTTATTGTGTATTTGTGTTTTTATCATAATGTATTGCATACTCAGTTTTCTTTCTACAGATTTTATTCATCTGATTTTTTTTTTGGACCTTATATTTTATGTTGTTCTTGCCTCTGCGTGTCTGTGTCTGTGCAGTCATAACCTAAACACTTGCCTCCGGGATCAAAAAAGTTTTCTGATTCTGATTCTGAAATCATAATGACAGGAGAATATTAATTGAGTGACCAAAAGCAATATCTGAGTTATTTATGTAGATCTCAATTAAATAGACATTCATTACTGTTGTCCTCTCTATACTCTCTATCATTTCCGAATCAAATTCAGACTGTCCCGTCCCGTCCTCACCCGCGTGTCATTGCATGTGTTGTTGGAGTCCCTCCAGGGTGTCATTGGTACATTCTTTACATTTTCGTCAGCGCAGGTTGTGTGACAGTCAGTCTCTGACGAGGTTGTTTCATACAGAAGCATAGACTCTTTTTTCTTTCTTTTTTTTTGGTTTAACCAAATGCTATAACTGGAATTCCATGCATCTGGTGGTGGCATGTGTGCGCCTGCTTTTTATATCCGCGGGTTACAAGGAAACAAAGAAATAAATCAGCTCCGTGGAGGCCTGTTTATTTGTGGCCGTGCTGGTAGCTTGTGTGACTAGGTGGTTAAGTTGCCATGCAGTTGGTGCCTCCTGTGTTGAGTTGAGTGTTAAATGGGCTCTAAACTACATTTTTCCTGTATTTTCTTTTTTTTGTTTTCTCCGGTGAAGTCTGCTCAATACTTTTGAGTGAGTCTATGCACTAAAAAAGTGACATTTTTATGCATTTAATAATAGAAAGTCATTTTATGATAACCAATTTTCAGTTCTTTACCCCTTTGAATTAAGTAGACGTTCCTTACTATGCCTTTAAGGCTGTTATATGTAAATGTTCTCTGCTCTGATTGACAGCCTTGTATTCAGAAAGCAGTCTGGACTGAAACACCCCTTATAACTTCTGCGTGAATGGGCGGGGCTAAACTGCTACAGGTATATAAGCAGATAAATGACAGATCATGAAGATCACGAAATGAAAACTGGATGGTTTTGCTGCTTCTTTTGCATAAATAGGCTGTATTGAGCAATCGTGCATGTTGTTTTTAACTTGAAGAGTATTTTTATACTGTGTTAAAGTTTTTCATTTGAAAATGAGCAAAACCTGGATTTTCTGTGTGCGCTGAAAGTTACGTTACCAAAGTTACATTATATCGGCACAGGTGTGTGTATGTTTGAGTCACAGAGGCCTAGAGGAAATGGAGCAGACATCTCAGCCTAATTGGACCAACCCTGCAAAGTTTATAGGCGGTTTGTTACTGAAGAGTGGTATATGTGAGCAGAAGGCTCCGCTGTAGCTTCACCACTGAACTTGTCTCTCATGCACGCACACTCACACATAAACACGCACACTAACAAACACACACACATACCTGCGCTTATTTTACACCCTGCAGGACAAGAATTTGTCACGACTGTTGACTTTTTCTGTCGTAAATCAGGCTGGACAGAAGACCCCTTTCTAATGTTAGCTTCAAGCCAAAGACTTCAAAGGAAAGTCGGAGCAGAGCTCCAAGAAAAATGGATGCGTGTTACTCTGATGAGCTGCTTATGGCAAGGGGATCTGACACATAATAGAAATCTTAATCCAATAAGATTTTGGTGGCTGTGGCATATGTTTAGGTATAGTTTGGGGTGGGGGTTGGTGGTGTGAGCAGTATGAATTGCATACCAATTACGTCTATAAGAAATTAAACATGAATGTAAGTACAATTAAAATTTTTAAAGATAAATCTAAAACATTACAACACAAATCTAAAAGTAAATCACTTAAACAAGGAGTGCCGTGGGAGGATGTTGTGCTCTTGTCTAGGCTTATTATATGCTTGCAGCCTTCATAGTTTTTCACCAGCTGGTTCCGTGTTTAGGCCATAACTTAAAAAAGAAACACTACTAGCTTTTTATGTGTCTTTACAAAGTTCCAAATGTCTTCAAATCAATAGTATTTCTCAAATGCTTTTGTTCTATGTGCCAGACACCCGGTGGCAATCGGGGAGGTCACCCCCCACATCTTCCCCTGCGTCTTCCCTCTTGTGCCTGTGGTTTGCTAACAATGGAGGACAGAACAAAACTGAACCCTTTGTCAACGGGAGGAGATTGAGGACAGATGAAATGGTGCTCAACATTGATAATGATGAGTTAAAACAACTCAAGCAAATACGTATTTCCATCATTCTTCAGGTCTTTAAAAGAATTTTCTCAAGACAAACTGCATTATTCAAACAATGCGTGAACTAGACATGTTTGTTCAAATAAACATCTGGGAAATATTAATGGGCCATCTAGCATATTTTAGAGAATCTTTGAGTTTTACAAACAGAAAATTCCGCATCTTCTTAAGTTGAAAGTAGCGCATAGTGAGAAACTACGTGAAGCTTTTGACCTGACTGTCTAATTTGATGACCAGACAACTCTAATGGCGTATTGTCCAGCCCTATTCCTTCACTCTCAGTAGAAGTAAGTTTCATGTCAAGCGCAGAGAAGTTGCCTGGCAGGGGCTGGATGGCCAGTTTCATCTGGCGGGGGTGCAGGCCAACACTACTACAAGCTGCCTCTGTTCAGGTGCACATTCAACTTCCCACTTCCTTCCTCCAATAAGCCACATTCAGGCAGGAAAAATTTGGGATACGTCTCACGTAGTTTGTGTATAGTGAACCAGAGCTGTCTTTTTCTTTAAGGCCTCGGTAGCAAAGCCTCGTTTTCGCCATCGCTGTTCTCTAGAATTTTCTGATTAAGGTGGGTCTGACTAACATGAATGGAAGTATCAGTTTTTGACGGCAGTGCCCTGCAGGTGCCTACATATGCAACACCTCCTGCTGCAGACGAATGTTGTCTTGTTTCATGTTTTGTTGAGTTGTGAACTTTGCCTATGTAGCTTTACACAAACACACACGCGCACCTACACACCTGAAAAGCTGAGATTACAATCTGTGGTGTTGGTAAACTGACTCATTCTGGATGGAGAAATTTTCACAGCAGGCGTGGACAGTGTTTTCAGAACTGTCTGTGAGCAGAGAGTCCCTTTCTGTTTGCTAAAGTCACGCAGGCCAGTTTCAGTTTCACATCTGAGCACTTTCACTTCAAGCCCGAGCTTTTCTTTGAAACATTGCATGTACGAAACAAAAAAATGCTGACAAAAGAATAAAACACATTTAGAAGACACACTGTGTGTAACCAGCTTATGAATTTTATCCAGTACATTTCCAGTATACCTACTGAAACATATCTGATACTTAATTGCTAACATGGCTATTATTTCATTGAAGCGCTTAGTCAAACGCTCTACTGTCCCTCAGGACGGAATACACAGCAAAAACCCTCATCATACAGTATGGACACTATTTTAGTCTGGACTTCTTACATAACTGGATCAGATTCAGCCCCAGTTCCAAACCTGCATTTTCTCCTGAGAGCAATACCTGGATGTATATGAATACTTATGTAACCCCTGAAGTAAGTAAAGTAAAGTCTCTGCCCCAAATACCTTCATAGACCTGCATGTTGTGGACAGTTGGATGTTGTAATTACAGTATATTTTACAGTATATTTAAACACAGGGCTGAATCCTTCACTGTTGCACTGACTATTGTGTCAGAGGTGGTTCTAGAATGCTGCTTGTTCTGGGTCACACTCTTCATTACAGGGGCACAAACCAAACCCTTTGCTTGTAGGAGTCCAACCAGAAACACTTAAAAGGTCTATTTTAAGTACAAATGTGTGTTTGGAGGCAATCAGTCAGTCAGTTTGCTATGGGCAAGTGTCTTTGTTTCTCAATTCTTATCACTACTTAAGCTTTCATTTGAAATGAAATCACATACATGTCTGTAATAATATATTCATGAAAATCAGCTTTTCAATTAAATTGTGTCTAAACGCTGCTGGACTGCATCCGTATGTCAGAGTCCTCAGAAGGTACAGAAAAGTGTAATTGTGCTGGTTTGCATATTCGTAATAGCTAACAGGTCCTATTTAATAACAAAGCAGGCTTGGAACAACTCGTTCATGTCAGCACAAATTTGAAAGTGAGCTGTAGAGACTAAAGCCTGTGATTATTAAAGCAAAGCAATAGCGCTCACCATCAGCCCCTATATTTGTTGCTGTGCCGTGTAAAGTTAGTGTTTGTGGTGTGTAGCGTACATGTGTGAAATGTGTCTGAGGTTTTTTTAACCACTTGAACTCTAGGCCTACTTTCCAGTTCTTAATACTCGCTTAATATTCTTAATATTAAGAATGATTTTCTCTAGTTCTAGGCAGCCAGCACACTTCCTTTCTTAGATTTTTCAAAGTAAGTGCAACCAAGAGCGTGCCTGGGGCAGCATTAGACATTACACTTGGCAGTAAGAGTGATGTTGATTATTCAGGTTTGAGCTCTAAAGCAGACAGTTAGGAATTGGATCTCATAGGTCATCACTTGAGGATGTGCTGAGTCACTCATGATGGCCCAGAAATTAGCATGCCCCGTTTAACCCATCCAGAAAATGGTTGCTTCATAGACTTACATCCAAAATGACATTTTTTCCTGCTTGACATTTTAGCTTGTATATTTTTTCCTGATTTTTGTTTAGGGGCATGATAAAAAAAGAATTTAACACAATTGAAAATTATGATGAACTGTGGATGCTGGGGGAAAGTCCCATGAAGTGAAAGTGATGCCACATACAGACTTGTGATGGTAAATGTGGACAAACAAGTCCTTTTGAAAGTATAGTAGCTAATGCTCATGATTTTATACTTTCTATAATATCTTCATGGTCCTCACAGAGCTTCCTACTGTTGACTTTACAGGCCCTTTTATACTGACGAAAAACAGCGAAGGAAAGTATGTGGTTTCATATAAGCAGAGAAAAGTATTGGTAATTCATATGGCTTTATAATTCTAAAATATTTTGATTATCAAATGTATTAAATTTTGTTGAACAGCCCTAGTAGTGTGCCTGGTGCAGTTCAGAGGTTGTTGATTGAGTTGAAGACAGTTTAAAAATCATTAATAAGCAGAAATAAACAAGTTATAACAGGTGTCGTACATTGATGCAGGCTCAATATTGCTTAGCTTATCTTGTCTCTTTCTCAGGCGGAATATTAAACTTTCAACATCAGGTATTTGTTATCATGCTATTACCATTAAATCTCTAGATCTCGCCAAATAGTGAGCCTGCATCGGTGTATGACAACTGTTAAAACTTCTTTATAGCTGCCTATTAATGACAAGTAACAACCTGATTTATAAATTATTTATAAACTTAATGTAACTTAATGTAAAGTGTTGCCAGTTGAGACTATAATGAACTGTTTAACAGAAGTTAATAATAGGGGTGGCTAATCATAGCTGAACTACTGTCAAAGTTTGGATATGGTACCAGTCGGTGTAACTCTCCAGCTAGTTATACTCAAGTATGTGTTAACTGGTGGAGCTGTGTTTTAATCCATTGCTGTGTTAGTGTGAAGGCAAGTCCTGGTGTCAGAGGTTGTTGTAAAAGAGGCCATAGTGTGGTTTCAGATTCCAGAGTGGGACACATGGCCATCTGTGTTTACTGACCATGACCCTCAGCTGTGAAAAATGAACAATGTAGACTCTTGGAGGCTCTGTCTATTCTATGTACCCATTGTTTATGTACACAATCACAAGCTGTACAATTTGCAGAACTGCACAGTTTATTTTCTAACATTTATCCCATTTACGATTGGTCAGTTTCTGACCACAGGACTACCATTAACTTTTATATGACTGGAGGGCCATTCTCAACACAGCAGAGATGCTGACATGGTAGCAGTGTGGCAGCATGAATGTGGTGGTGTGTGGTGGCCTAGTGGGTAGGATACTTGCCTCTGGACCAAGAGGTCATGGTTTGAATCCTACCTTCAGCATCACCACTGGGTCCCTGAGCAAGACCCTTAACCCCAAGTTGCTCCAGGGAGCCTGACCCCTGTAATTAGGGAATGGAAGTCGCTTTGGATAAAAGCTTCTGCTAAATGCCGTAAATGTATCAAGCATGTCAGGGTTACTACTAGTTTGAGTGCATCCAAAAGTGACTTAACTGATTGATCAGAAACTGGCTCAAACAAAAAAAAGGAGGAATCAGTCAAGTGGTGCAGCGTTAGTAAGCTGCAGACCCCAGTTTGTTTTTTAAAAGGTAACCCATAAGATTCACAGCCATAAGACCACAGAAAAGGCATTTTATTACACAATGACAGATGTAATTAGAATCGAGCAAATAGCAAATCTAAAAATGAACTGCCTTAGTTATTTAACAACTCTATGTGGCCAGGATCCCATGTGTCCTTAAGGAGCTGCGTGCAGAGACAGTGGAGGTGGTTCTGTATGGAGATCAATAAAGAAGAGAAGCCCTTATGCAAGCTTTACGTAAGGCACTGTTCAGCTAAAGAATTTTCCATGGATAGCGCAGTGTTTATAAAAATAATCATCTGTTCAGAGGAGAAATAAAAAAAACGCTGCAGTTATCTAAAAATACTTGATCTTAAACATGTTGTTCTAATCTGAATATCACCTCTTGTACAGGCTGTGGGACAACTCCGCACATCTCTCTTCATTTAAATCCCTGTTTGATTAGGAAAGAGTATGAACCGGTGGGTTTCACTTAAAGAAACACTCGTAGCAAGAGGACACAATAATAAATGCTTTGCTTTGAGGAGATACTCATGATGTGCTCCAATGATGCATAACAACCGTTCCATCTTTCCATTTTTTAAACGTAAATTTTCCGTTCACTGGGCCAAGCAGCGCATTCTCGTCTCCTCCTTCATACAGAGCACGGTATGGAATTCATCAGCGTAAATTTTTTCAACATGTTATTTTTTTGTGTGATTAATTGATCAGAATTAACAGGCAAATTCAACACCCCTAAATTAAAAAAATATATATTTTCCCATAACTCTTAAGACACCGATGGCTTTTCTGGGTTGAAATGTTGGAATTCTGTATTGAGCTGCTAGTGAGCAATGAGGGGTGAAAGGGAAGGAGTCAGAGCCCCTGTTGACAAAACAAGTCATACCTCTCCGCAGAGATGGCCATGCTGATATTAAACAGACGGCACAGCTACAGCTATCTTGAATGAGTTAACTGAAAAGTAGCAGAGGAAATCTCTGAGATGTTATTCTGAGAATGATTAAAAAAAGGAGTTCTCAGATCTCTGACTGGCTGTTTATTATGTTTCATGATGTGCTGTAAAATGACCTGCAGTAGCATATAGAGTTATGAGACCTCTTCTCTCTTCTTTCCAGATACCCTCTCCGTGTCCAGTAATGATGGTGGACTGTTGGGCAGTGCGACTCTACAGCCTGGGCACCTGCAGGGCTCTCCAGGGGCCAAGCGACCAGGCAACACGCTGCGCAAATGGCTGACCAGCCCGGTGCGGAGGCTGAGCAGCGGCAAGGCGGACGGCCACGTGAAGAAGCTCGCACACAAACACAAAAAGAGCCGCGACATGCGCAAGAACGCAGACGGCGTCTCCCAGAAGGACTCGGACGACAGCGCAGCCACGCCTCAGGATGAGACCGTGGAGGAGGTTAGTTCTCATCATGACACAGCCCGTCTACTTCAGCCCCAGATGAAATAATGATTAAGTAACAGCAGTTTCAGACAACACAAGAACAACCTACACATCTATCTCCTCTCCTGAGGAACTCTCCATATTCTTGCACTGCTCCTTTCCTACATGAAGATTTTAGCTCTTTAACTTTCCCTGAATTGTAAGTCACTTTGGATAAAAGGGTCTGCAAAACGAATCTCACGTATTGAAATCCTAAGCAAATGGAGTCTCAAGGTGATATTTCAAAAATTCCAGAGTTTAGAAGCTACACAACAAAATAATTTTCAACCGACTGAGCTGTGAGTGCTCAGCACAGTAAGCCTTTCTTGCAGTAGCCTGCTGTACTGCTTCAGTCCAGTTCAGTGCAGTACACTGGAGCAAGGCCATCTGCGGGCGTTTAGTGAGTGGAGAAGTAACAGAGTACATGTGGTACTGTGCTCTGTTCAGGAGTAGGTTCCCAGTAGGTTTTTACATTGCAGAGGAACGAGCTTTATTCACAAACTCCTTACCTCAAATCAGGTAAGCAGGACTGCATCACCTCATTTTCACATAAAAGAAATGAGTAACCAGTTTCATGTTATCCATAATTAAGAGTGTCGCAGTTTCCCGAGCAGCTATAATGGCATTCTGTTCCACAACTTTCTGCTTGCTTGGCCTTATGATTTAATAAAAATATATAAACAAAAACAAAAATATACTATTGCAGTATAACAGAGTTTTTAAATAATGTGAAGTTGAATCCAGATAAATCCAGAAACAGGCATGTTTGAGAAAGTATCTAATGTGCAAAATCACCCTAAAATCCAGAGAAGTGTTGATGGTACAGCTCACAACAATTATAGACTGCAGCTATTCCAAAACGAGGTAAAAGTCCCAGTGAAATTTTGAGAATTACATGTCATTCTGGAGCATTATTCTCAGGTCTGGTTCTTGATTAAACCTGGATTTCTGCTGCATTGTGTTGTGAGTGGCACATTTCAGTTGCCTGCTGCTCTTTGCACAGCTTGCTTGTTATTTATGACACATGCGTTCCAGCGCAGTGCTGGCATGAGTGTGGCGTGGCTGAGCTGCTGTTTCTGTATCAGGACTTGTCAGTGAGGGTCAGCTGCTGACTTTGTTTACTGTTACGGCGCCTGTCGTGCACATGATCGCTTCACACCAGATGTTCCTCTGAGGCTGTTTCACCTTTCAGTCAACCAGGACTCGTGTCATGAGGACAACAGAAATAGACTGACATGTCTGATGTTTGATAACCTAGTCAAAAATATCTTGCTTTTTGGTTGTTACAGGGCGAGAGCCGAGACTCCCTCCAAGGACGGTTACCGTTCAGCTTAAACGCTTTTGGATTTATCTTAGAATAAAGAGGAAAGACCCAAGGAACAGATGGGTTCTGCCCTAAGGTTATTCACAGTGTAAAGTTATGCAACTTGTACCATTTCTCAAGAGGAACCCACTCTGCTCCACACTGCTTCTGCTGAACATCTGGAACTCAAAGAGCCATATTTATAGAGACTGACACTCAACTGACCCAAATAGTCGTACATTCATTCAGGTCATTTGAACACCATATTTACAAAACAGATCATGCCTCCATCCACCAATGACATTTGGTTTAACGGTGACACCAACTACCCTCAATACCACCTGCCAGCCTGCATAATCCTGCAAACATATCCTAGCAAAGTTCCTACTTGTGGGACTAATAAAGGATTTTCTTTTTTTTATCTTTTACCTTTTTTATCTTATGTCTTTTTTTTCCCTTTTCTTTTCTTACGGTGCAGCTTTCTGTAATGAGTCATGTTTCTAACTGAATAGAAGCCATTTTTTGTTGTACTGATTTTCATTATTAGTCAGTTTAGACATTGCATTACATTCATCTACCAGACGCTTTCATCCAAAGAGACTTACAATTTGAGGAACCGAATGCAGGACAGTGTGAGGAATTCAGGACAGAGTTCTTACTGCTAAATCTTTAAATAAGGAGTAGTGCAAGAAGATATCAACTCAGTCAGAAGAGCAAGGGTGAGTTACAATAGATCAGGAGAGGAGATACTTTCAGAAAAGAATGATTGTGTATCATCCTGAAGGCTATGAGCAGCCGTGCTATTCCTCCCCAGCAAGCAGCACTAAGCCTTTCAGAGCCAGAAACAGTTTTGAATTCAGCACTGACCGATCCACGGGTACTGAATTAGTCGACTAACAACTGGGTACCAGGGGCTGCATTTGTTTTGGTGGTTTTATTGTTCTAGTTTTACTAATCAGAGAACTAAAGATATCTACAGGCCAGACTGCAAGATGGTCACGATTCATTTGTAAATTTTTAAAAAAAACTGGTTACTTATTTAATCATCATATTCAATGGAGTCCTCAGTTGTGAATACAATGACTGGCCTGTTTAGATCAAGCGTGACACAGTGTTTCTCTTTCTCACCCTTCTTGTCTCCCTGTCTCTCTGCAGAGGATGAGAAATGAAGGACTGAGCAGTGGCACGCTCTCCAAGTCGTCCTCCTCAGGCATGCAGAGCTGTGGAGAGGAGGAAGGTGAAGAGGGGGCTGACTCTGTTCCCCTGCCGCCCCCCATGGCCATCCAGCAGCACAGCCTTCTCCATCAGGACTCCCAAGAGGACAAGGTAAAGCTCCGCCCCCAGCGGCTGCAGCCTCCGCCGAGCGCATCTCTGAGCTACATAACACAGTCAAATTTGTCGTGCATAACGTAATTAGAGGTCAGTTCAGACCATTAGTTTTTTTCTCGTTCATTTTTCTTCTTTTTTAATTGTATTTACATGCTTATTTCTATGAGGACAGGAGGACAATGTGAGTGAAGTAGAGATGCTTGGTAAATCATTTAGAAACCTTTATAGGGCTTTCAGTACTGATATCCCAGAAGGCTTAAAGTGAGCCCTCATAAAGTTTTGACTGTGCTGTGAGCATCCTGATCTACACTGTTCGCAGTTCTAGACGACACCAGAAATATAATTTTATTGGTTTCATTTAATAGTTAACCTCCGGACCTCATTATTAAATGAACTAATACAATGTAATTATGAATTTATATCAAAACTGACTGATGCTAGTTGTATTAACAGTGCATCCACATGCTCATTTCATGATCAAAACAACGACACTTTAATGCTCCTATAAATCATTTGAAGCTTATTTCTGTAAAACGTTCTTAAAATAATGATATCCAATGTGCTGAAAATCTGCAACTGATTTTGTTAAACTGCAACAGCCGTGTGTTAAAATGGTTAGTTATTTCTTCTGCTAGTGTTGAACTAACACTTTTGTCATACTTTTCTCCTGTTTGTCATACTTTTCTCATGTTGTTTTTCTCTCCAGCACTATGTTGATTTCTGTTCTGTGTCTGTTTTGTCCCAGTTTCCATACCTCTCCATGTAGCTGCCCCCGCTCCACTCTTCTTCTTCTTTTTCTCTCATTTACCTTCCCCTTTCTTTCGAATGCCTTTTCAATTTCCCCATCGTCCTTTTTTTCCTTCTCGGTTCTTGGTCGTTCGAATACTCCATGAGCCCTTTACATTTTCAGACCTGGTCACTCGAGGCAAAGGCCCCTCATGTTGAAACTCCTTTAGATGAAAGGAAAAAAAACACCTACTGTGCATATGTGGGGGGGGGGGGGGGGGGGGGGGAGGGGGGGGGGGGGGGGGGGGGGGGGGGGAGGGGGGGGGGGGGGGGGGGGGGGG
>JBBJLR010157934.1:0-14719 GCA_037577145.1 Brachypetersius gabonensis
TATTATTAAACCCTAATCAGATTTGGACTGGTTGAGACCAACCACAGCCTGAATTTACAGAAACACAGAACCATAAGGAAGAAGAAAGTATAAGAAGGCTGGGAACAGACCCCCAAAAAAATCTGGATTATGTGACTTGAAATGTTGGAAAAACAGAGGGAGGCTCTTTCCAAAAGCGTCTCAGATCAAATATCCTTGATAAAGTCTTCTCACCTTTCCTTATACACAAAACTATACCTTCTCAGTTCACTTAAATGGATGGTGTTCCTGATGTACTGGCACACAGTAGGCACAAGTTGGGTGTAACCAGTAAACAGACAGCACACATGTTGTGTAATAAAGGATCCCAGCAGAAAGAGCTGAGCCCTGGGTGCACATAGAACAGGGGACATCTCTCAATTTCCTGTTATTAACCATAATTATTGATTGGCTAACTAAATGGAAGGTAGCCTGCTTGTGTGGCAGCTGGTGTGTTTCCCATAACAAAACAGAACCATAAAAGTAGGCTGAGTTCCTTGGAGGTTTTGTGGTGGTCAAAGTTTCTCAGTAATCTTAGCAATAAAAACAGTGGAGCTGTTATGATTTAGCCTTTACTCTGAAATTGCCATGTTGATTTTAAGGAAACAAAAAAACCCAAATCTGATTAGTATTTATAGACTGCTAGTTTTTGTTAATAACAACTGACCCCAGGGATGTCACATAATGAATGACAACCAAGCTTAAAAAGTCTGAAGTGTTTCTACATGCACCTGTACATTCCAATTTGGAACGCTTTGTAGCAAGGTAACAAGGGGAACCAAATTCTGCACAGGTGCTCAGGGACAATATGGTTCACTTGGCACTGGAAAAAATGACAAAATGCATGATAATGGGATTGTAAACATACCATATTGCACTGCTTGGTGAAAAACACCAAAAAAATGATTCTCTGGATGCCATTTCTCAACATTTGCAACTTGGATTGCTGCCATAACAAAAATGTGACTGTGCTGGTGCACATCTGTGGCATTGATGACTAGTCCTGGTTCTCAAAAAAGGTCCCTCATTTCACTCCAGCTCTCAGGAATCATCTCTATAAGTACCAGCAAAAGGAAACTTCATCATAGCAAGAAGACACTGCCATCTAACTCAAGAAAATATTTTAGAAGAAAGGCGACAGAAAGAAGTGTGTTTAAGTAAAAAAAATAATTTTATTACTTTAAAAAAAAAAAAACCATCTTTTTAAAAAATCCATTATGGATCTTTCATGCAAGGCTTAAACTGCACTTGGCAGCTTTAGCACAAAGAGCTTAAATTTCAGACTCGTCAATGGTGTGCTTCAAAGTATTCTTATTGGTCCCATTCCTGTAATTGTTTATTGCAATGACTGACAGTCCAGTCAGTGGTTCTGTGCTTTCTGAGGCAGTGCACTGTTGCGGTAAATATGCAGCAGATGCACGTTGTGACGACATCCTGATCTGCTGCCTGCAACACCTCTGCAGTGGTAGATGTCCCATACACAGATTCCACACAAACAAAGATACCAGCGTTACAGACAGCAAAGCCAGAACGACCTGCATGATCACCCAGGCTCTCTCTGTACTCTGACGTGCTGGAGTTACTAGAGGCACAACACTTGAAACAGTAGTTGACACAGTATGAGGCTTTTTTGTAGTTAAGTCATCATCTGTAGACGTGAGGTATAGTTCATAAATGGCCAGCGTTCTGCGGTACTGTGTACTGACCACCCGCTCCACTGACTCACAGGTGTAGCGGCCTGCATCGGAGATTGAGGCATTGTAGATGAGGAGACAATCACTGAAGGAGCCGTACTTCCTCTTGGATGGGTTGAGTGGCTGACCAGCAAATTGCCAGTTCACCTGAGCCAATCTAGAGTCTGACTGGCATGGCAGCTTTATATTGTTGCCCAGCACAAGGGTTCTGTTCTTTGCCTTCACAGGAACTACAACAGATACAATGGTTAAATGATCAGTGTTTGTTTAAAAACCCAGCAAAATGATAAAGTAAAAAAACAAAAAAAAACAAGGAACCAGCCAGTACCTGCATCAGGACAGCGAGAAGCATTCCCCTCTTTTAAACTTTGCACCAAGTAACTGAAATAAAAAAGAAAGTTTGATGTGTATGAATTACTTTCACTCCAACAACAATAGGTGTACAATATGAGCCCAACTGACTAGAAGTAGCCTTATTTGGACAGTTAAAGCTGGCAACTGTTTTTTCTTTAGGTGGCTGATCAAAGAAACATTTCAGGCAGGTTTCTCCCAAAAATACTTAATCAGCTATTTTTAATCTTTCAGCAAGGTTACACATCTCAAGAAACAATTCATTAGAAATGTCTACTTTGCACCTACACCATTTATCCATTATCATTTCCACCAACCATTGGTACAATGTGTAGTTTAGAATTAGTCTTTGTTTCACCGGATTATTTGTTTAATAACCCTCTTTACCCCTTAACCCTCTCTACCCCTTCCATCAATGGTCAGAACCCTCCCGCCGCATGACCAGTGAACAGCAATTATTTAAACGCTGGATAATTCTTAGCACAGCAGTGACAATGACATGATAGTGGCATGTTTGAGAGTGTGCATATGTTTCTGAACTTCAGTGTCCCTGCTAAGTAGACCAACAAGCATTTAACACAATGTGGAGCTGATAAAATTGACAGTGGTATAAAGAATAGTTATCTGCGAAACATTTACGGTCCTAAATAAGTTAAGACTGCAATGAACAATTGACCCAATTGATGTATGTACATAGACTAGGTAGTGTGGGATTGCATGCATATTCCAGACTTCTTTTACATACACATCTTTCGATGGGCTGGGTAAAGTGGTACAGTGCTGAGAGTTCAGGTTCCAGACACAATAAGGATCTCTGGCGAGAACACAATCTAGACATGAGGCGTAGCGGCCACAGTCAGCTAAAGGCATCTGCACCACACCGGAGGCTGAACCTGCATACAATTGGCCCTAATGCAAACAAGAAAAAGGCAGAAGACAAACCACAATAAACTTCACATAACCAAATAAAGCACTCGTTTTTGACAAATCATAATGTGTAGTAGTTTCATAGTGATATTTTGACTTGTACACAAGTACTATTGTATATTACTCTACCTTGCTGACGGAGAGACGCAGAACAGTGACCGGCTCAGGGCTTTTATAAAGTTGTAATTCCTCAATGATGTGCATTTCCCCATCATAGTTCACCGCTTTCTGCACAAATCCATTGTCTAAAAGAAGAGAATCACAAATAATAAAAAAAAACCTAAGAAACAAAAACAGTGCCACCTCTCAAGTACAGCTTAATGGAACTTGTGTGGTTTGGATTGGTTTGGTGTAAGCCACTATTTCACCCTAAAACGTACATGCTGTTTCCAGTGAGTTCATGAACAGGTATGCCTAGGTTTAACCTATAGGTTTTTACTGCCAAAAAAATCAGGAAGCAACAATAATTAAAGTGAATATGACAACAGAACCTGCATATAGAACCTACTTAAGCTCATCAGAAACAACATCATTGTTGAGAAAACCCTGAAACTCCACCCAGGTTTTGAAGAAAAAAAAATGAAGCAAACAAATCTAGTAAACAAGTATTCAAATTTCTTTGGCCTTAACATGATCTTTATCAGGGAATGGAAGTGTAAGAGGAAATGCACTTCTCAGCAAACACATACCTGTGCCAATGAACATAACTAGATAAGACTGTCCATCCAGCGCGGTCATGTGATCAACAACAAGGCGAGTGAACGACACCCCTTTCCTTGTCAGCAGAGGCCTGCCCGTGAGGGGCTTCACACTGTCATCCATGAGCGGCCGATCTCGGATAAACTGCAGGGTTTTATCTGGAAGGTCCAGAGAGCTCTGTATGCCTGAGGCTCTCACTGCATTGTTGATGCACTGTTGAGAATATTAGTCAATGAAAACTGTATCTGTAGAGTCACCAATATATAATCCAGTAAAGCTATTTTAATGTAACTTTTTCAGTTAGCTACTTCATAATATGTTTATTTTTAGATAAAAAATAAACATATACTTACTACCGAATATTAAGATAATTTAGCCTAACATTCCTAAACTGATGCAGATGACGCACCAATTTCACATGGATGCATCAGTGATGTACTGTTTTTAACAACCCTAGATACAAAATAAAAAATGGTGACTTACAGCTCCTGGTCGAGGGAAAGGGATGTCCCCAGTGTACATAACCCACTTCACATGAGAGGCCTCTACTGTTACTGGTGTTTTATACCTTCCCCGGGAAAACACCTCATTAATGTCAGACACAGCAAATGCACACACTGCTGACGACACATCATTCGAGGTCCTAAGGACACAAACACGGTATAAGAATCATAGCTTTCATCACACGTGAGCACACAATTCTTGCCTGGGCTGAAACAGTCCATTCCCTGTTTTAGAGGAAACAAGTAACGCTGGTTAAAAGTCGTTCTGCTTCAAAGCAGGACTGGTGACAGCACATAGCCGAAGGCCTCTTTCAGACATGTAAATACTGCCATGATGATAGCTGTATTTATGCCCGTGTTTGGATTAGGGTGTAAACCACTGTTTCATCCTAAAAAGGTTTTGAATACATGCTAATGTTTTCAACAGTGAGTTAATGAACATGTAGGCCTGGATTTCACGGTAAAAAAAATACTGCAATAAAGTTTTAGTTTTAGAAAAAAAAAAAAGAACCTAAATAATCAAACGGTTGGGAAATCTGAACTCTTCATGGAATGTCGGCTTACTGCCATGGTCAGTGAAGGCGGCAGTATTTTTTTATGTTACTTTTATGCCGCCAGTGTAATGCTACCACGTAAATGCAGCGCAAAACTCGACAGCGAAATCTTACTCACGACTGAGAAGTGAAGATGGCATAAAACACTCTTTTCCTCCAGTCATTGTGCTGAATCTGGAAGACATCCTGTACAACGTAAGGGAGAATGTCCCCAGGCACAGGGCAGCTCAGACTGGCCTTGAGGAAAGAGGTCCATTTTCTCTGCAGGGTCCTCTGGCCACCTTTATCCCCCTGCACAGTTTAAAAACAAAACAACCCCCCCTTTCTCAGTTAAGCAAATACAGAACCAACACACTGAAATCATGAAAACAAGTAGCACAGGCAAACCAGCATTACTGCATCAAGCTGACTGAATAACCTCAAGGCTTATTATGCGGTTATTGATCATAGGTCTTATATTCAATTCAGTGATTAATAATTTAAAGCCGTTGCTGAATAATACGGTCATGAATACAGTGGCCTGTGGGATTAAAGGGAATACCTAGACCATTGAAATGAACTAGAACATAGAAAATAACTAGGAGCTTACCTTGCATACTTGAGCAACTCGTGACACTACGAGCTTGTTGTAGAAATCATATTCTACTGCGTTTTCACTGAAGAATATGTAGATCTTGTCATCATCACCCTCAGGACTGTTTTCACTCTCTGGGACCACATCCATGTAGATAAAGTTGGGCTCTGTGGAGAGAAAAAGGCAATATTAATACCAACTGCGAATAAAGAAAGCTGCTTTGTTTTCTCCTCTTATGCTGAATCTCAAAATGAATGTAAAATGACATGACAGAATAGTTTCAACATCCTAATGGTGCATCAAATGTCCAAAAGACCCAGAGATTTAATCATAGGCTGCATGTGTCTCTGTTGGCATTTAGTGTGTTGCTTGATTGTAAAAGTCCTTTTACGTTTGTGATTTATGTAGCACACAAAGTAAAAAGGACCCATTTGAAATTTAGCCTTACGGTTATAATTTTATATCCATTTAGTTGTCAGTGAGACAACTGTTTAGTTTTGCCTCGTCATCAGGGTATTGAGAAACTGGGGAAGAAAGAGTGGTAACATCATCTGCAAATAATATTGTTGATTGCTGAGACCAGTTAACCAATTTACTGGCTGGGCCGTAATCATCACATCGTAATCTTTGTTGTGCTGCATTAATCCTTCATATTTTGCTTTTTCTCCATAAAGGGTGGAAATAGCATACTCAAGCACAACTATTTTTAAAAAGCACCTCTGAAGAAACAAAAGAGAATACCATTGAGCCAGGAGCTTTTGAATTCAGTGCGCAGGAAATTCTGAGAGCTGCGCAGGATGACTGGCTCTGAGCCCAGGAAATTGAGGGCAGTTGCAGAGTACAAGTCTCCATCTGTCAGGTGAAAGAGCGATAACAGATCAGGCTCAACCACTGTTTCCCTCCTAATAGCTATGACACAATTTCCATATATATTTAACCAATTACAGAAAGGGCCAATATCAAAGGCTGGACTGCGGTGTTTTTAAAAGTTACAGTCAATTGACACTGACAGCAAAATCATTTTTCAATCACGCCCAAGAAGCACTTTAACGTCACGAAACATTTGAAAGTTATAAGATCAGTAGCTGCAGCTCAACTTTAATCCCAGATGAACAAACTACAGTCGCTCGAGTTGTTTAAGGCTGCTCTGCTCCTCCTGAACCAAAACGGAATAAACACTTGTTCTATTACAGGAACATAAGAAAGCTTTTGCGATAAACAACCAGATCATATTGATAAATTCTATATACATTGTTTCAACAGTAAATGCAATCAATGACTAGACTGCAGTACTTATTAAAATGGATTTTTCTATTGCACATCTTGGATGCCAACTTGCCTTGTAAGCAAATTAACACTTGGGATGGTAAATTGAGTGCTCTGAAATTAATTACTTGACTTGTAGCAATGGACAAAAGTGATTATAAAAGAAATTTTAAAATAAGTTGATAAATAGTGAATTTACGATTCACATTTCCTTCCAGCTGCTGTCAGACATTACAACGAACACCGTGCAGTTAATTGCGTACAACACACATCTACACACCGAGGACTGATAAATGCAATGGTTCTTTCAAGTGCAAATTCTCATGCAACATGTGCAGTTATATATATTTTTGCAAAGCATACAGTTCTTTTTATGTTGCTGCTATACCGTTTCTGTTTTCTTCCTTTGTACTGTTTCCCATCGGTGGGACTCATTAATGGAAGTACAAATTAAACAGGAATGCACATGAACTGCAGCAGGCCTTGGCAAATATGTCGAGTGCACTCTGTGAGGAAGTCAATATCAACCAACAACTGTGAAGTACATACCAACAACGATGGAGGAGTACCTCTGAAAAGGATCAAAAGGACATTTGCCCTTTCCCTCCTCCTGTTTTCCCTCTAGTTTCAGCTGTCCGTCAACATAAGCCTGTTCACACAGAAAAAGCAAATAGATCATGACCTTATACATCTATCTTGTCTTTATCTTGTTTTTAAAAGCATGACCCAGAAAAATGTTAGAACGCATGAAATCCACCTTCTTTGGGGGCTACAAGTGGAAGATTACTGCACAGGCAAACAGACAGCCTAGTCAAAAAAAATGCACAAACAGACATTTGCCACTAATGAATAAATAAAATAAACCTACATGGAGATGGGATACTTACAATGTTATCGCAGATGGGGTTAAAAGCATTTGTTCCACAGACATACATGACACTATCATTGATTTGATGCAGTGTCCTTATGTAGTTCCGGCATTCAATCTAAAAGAGGAATGCAGTAAACCACACATAACATAATATTATATATAAAAAGAACGATGACGTCTAAACTGTCTCGGTGTTGTACTGTATAGACTACTATTCAAAATGAGAAAACATAAAAACAAACTAGTTTTATGATATGAAATACATACACAATTTAACTATTTTTTTTATTGAAAACCTATGAAGCTGCACAGTACTAGCAAGTACAGTCGAGTGCCAAATTTGGCACATCATGACATTTATGAAAGATCAATACACATCCTCCACATGTCAAAACCTATTTTCTACCATTTTAAAGCACAATTTCTATTTATTTTAAAACACTTTTAATAATCTGATGTTAAATCCATCAGAAAATAACCAGTAATTTTATACTACAATGCATAAAGGTGTGTTATCTGTTGATTAAAAATTCAACAAGACATCATGTGACAAAAGGTACGGACACATTTGCCATAGACTGTTTGCGGAAACATTTAAATGACTGAAAACACTCAGTAATTTACAAACTATGTCTAATTCTAGTGGTGATGACAGATAAACTCACATCAGGATTTTTTCCTTTGTAGGCGCACTCATTTCGTTTTGCCTGCGTGACTTGCCAGCTGACCTGAGAGAGCAAGCACAATCAAATCAACAAAGCTGCTGCTGCGTTTACCTGCATGGGCTGAATATTGTTAACGTAGGTAACGTTATCTTCAGGGAATAAGAAAACCTACATTAGCCTTAGCAATAGAGATGTCATTGACGTCAAGCGCATAGATGGCTTCTCTGGCTCCCAGTATCAGCAAACCCAGGTCCTCTCTCATCAGCATGGAGGAGTAATTCCAAACTCCCTCCTCTCTGAAAATGTTAAAATTGCCATCTAAATGGAGAAAAACAGCTATCAATACATAGGAAATGAGAATGACAAAATAGAAATATCCAGTGTTTGCATTTATGCAATTGACCTACCCAGGATCTACCCACAAACGTTTTTTCTTAGGAACTGTCAAGAGGTTGGACAAGCTTTAAAGACGGCAAAAATCTGTAGCACACAGCATTATTTTTTGAAGTAATTACTGAAGCCGGACTGTTCATTTACAGTGGGTAACGGTTTACTACATTGTTGCATGAAACTAGCAAATCAAATTTTACTGCTTAAATAATAATTTATCCATTTGTTATATATGAACACACCACCACACAGTGTGAACCTTTTCTGAATTTAACCCCTTCACCAAGTTAAGCAGCAGGCAGCCAATAACATGTCGTCCTTGGGGGCAATGCGTGGGGACGGTACCTTGCTCAAGGGCACCTGGGTGGTGCCCCGTGCAGTCCTGGGATTCAAACCCATGACCTTTTGATGGCAGAGGCAACTCCCTAACTACTAGGCCAGCTGCTGCTCCCACCTTTTTCTTTATTCTCTTTATAATAATAAATAAAATGAACACGCTATCAATTACATTCGGTTAAATTACCTAATTTTGTGCCAACACTCTGCAAAGCTCATCCAAAGCTTGCAACAGCTATAAAGGAGAACGTTTGTTGGTGGAGCATGGATAGGTCAATTATCCCAACTTGCCACAAACAGTTTTACAGAGAAAGTTCTAAAGTAGGACTGTTTCTCACTTTCGTATGGGACTCTTATTCGAGGAACACCGTCTGGAGTACAGAAAGCAGCGAAGATTAAGACAACCAGCAAGTTGCACAGGATGTTTGGGATTAAGAGAGGAAAGGACATGGCGCGACATGGAGCGTGGTCACTTGGGTTCTGCTCACCAATCAACACAAAAATACTCTCACTCAGTGTGAGAAGTCTCTTTAGCACATTGTCATCATTCCAGTAACAATCCAGACTATGTAGGGATGAGTCTCCAGCTTAGTAGTCTGTAATTTTTGCCTCTGTGTAGTTGAAAAGGGAAATCCATTGCGTTGCAGGGCAGCAGTTGGGACAGATATGATGGAATGATGGGCTTTCAACCTCTTCGCTTTGTACCATCCATTGTGTGCATTTACTCAGCGATCTACATCTGAAAACAAATCAAGACAAATCATACATTAGGAAAATAAACAGGCATATTAAGCGACTCTGACAATGGCTAAATTGTGTTGGCTAGACAACTGAGTCAGAACATCTTTAAAAGTCGTGTGGGAACTACCTTATTCAGAGGTGCCATTAGCAGTCCTGGGATTCGAACACATGAATTTCTGATCACAACTCCCTAACCACTAGACTATCAGTGCGTATGCAGTTCAGTGAGTACCTACTAAGAGTGGTCCAAATAAGAGCAATAAATGAACTCGTCAATGCTCACTGATGCATGTAGGGAGCAAAAGCTAGCCATCTTTTTACAGAATTGCTGAAAAAGTTAATGCTGGCTATGACAAAATGCTATACATACAAGTAAAACCTCCAAATAGAAAAGTGTAATATTTGTAATTGACAAATACAATATTGTTTATGACCAGGCAAACCAGGCTTATAGTACTCACATCCCCACATACAAGTCATTCAGATCATTCAGTTTACAGCACTCAAGTGTTCAGTTTGTAAGACTCATGATCAGCAGAGAGCAAAAGAGGGAAAAAGCAGGAAAAACAAGCTATGAGCACACCTTTGCTTGAAGCGAAGCTGTTGAGCCCTTTTTCAAATCATAACAAGCCTATTATTGTTAGCTGTCAGGTTTCCACCTCACTACCACAAAAGGGACCGCCCTCCCAAGGCCTCTAGTGACACTCTAATTCCAATCCCAGCTCACAGAACTGCACCAATTAGCTTTTCCCAGAGTGATAAAGGATTATCTACAAACAATATTTCCAGCCACAAAGTGTTACAGGGCACAGATTTGACTGTAGAGGTGGATGATTTGGCAAAAATATTGCAACACTTCAAGAAATTCACAATATACTATAGTGTCATATTCGGGACACATCTGATGTTCAAAGATCCACCAGATTTGAAAACACCTACAAATAAGGCTTGAATCTGATTGGACTTCATTAGGCTTTTTGAGGTTTAGACTACAGAAAATCTGTTCTGCACAAATCAAATCCTACCTTTTATGCTTATAGAACACACTGAACACAAAATTACTGGTATTTGTGAAGATACAACCTTGGTGCTTGTTCACACCTTTACAAAGTGCCTTATTTTTTATTATGGAGAATGTTTTTAATGTTTGAAGAACCTCAAAAGGAAAGGTGTTTGCTCCTAGAACCAAATATCCAACCCAAAACTCATTTAGTAAACTTTTCTTAAGGGGAGTCTGAATTTATGCTAAATGAGTAAATAAAGAAGCCACAAAGCAAAAAAAAAATATGCAAAGATATTCTGTTTAGAAATCTTCAGTGCACCACAGGAATAAACAGGTAGTTGAAGGGTAGGACAACTCACATACTTTTGCAGCTCCTCACATGTTTAGACCTCCCACAACAATGTACACAGTGTGCCTAATTCCTGGAATACTGTAGTGAGTCACTGTTTTCAAACAGGGCATCAATATGTTAAAGGACAATTCACTATGGGACGCAGATCCATGCTCTGTTCAGGCTGATGACATGGCTCCTCCATTCCACACAGTGAGACCTGACTGCATGCTTGGTTTGTGTTATTACTTTAAACAAGAGGACGGACAAGCTGGGGCACGCCAGAGGCCAAGCAAAGACACCTTACTGTTGTTTCTGGCAAAGAAAATATTTGCAATGCCCCTTAATACGGGGCTACATTGCGTTATGTGAATCTCAAGTGTCGTAAATGTTGCACGTTGATAACACACTGAGTGTTCGCGGAGCTATTCCATACCTTCCAACAAACGAAAATGTAGTGGAGTCAGGTGTAACAGGGCTGGTGCTTACTGCGAACCAGGCATACTTATTTTGGGAAATTTCTTCTTATGTATAAACTATAAACTTTCCTTAACAAAAACTTCCTGATTCCAAGCATTCAGAAACTTTTGGAACACATTTTTTTGAAAGCTGGCTTTCTTTACATTTAAAAAATGTAGACACCATACAACATGAAATAACCCTGTGGTTACACATAATGACAACGCAGTCACCGCAAAATGTGAGGTTCAGGATCAGCTGATGTTGCTCACGCAACTGTGTAACGAAATGTCACGATGCTGAAACACTCAGCACATGTTAGGTCCATAAAGTCAAGAACAACCTGTTAACTTTTCCATAAAGCTGGAAGAACTAGTTTCATGAACCTTAATGTACATAAACACATACAGCATGTCAACTATGTACAGCTACTTATTGACACTGAGATAAAGGCATGTATTCGTTGTGTAATTTTTCCTCTCACCATGTTCATATAAAGAATTAATGTACAATATCCCAAAGAGCCAATTATGAGTACAGTGAGAGTAGGCCTAACGAAACTTCCAGATGGTAAATTCTCAAAACTCAAGTAACCTCATTAATCTCAGCGATTAAATGCATCTTTTAAAAAACACTAATACACACACACACACACAGACACACAGACACACAGACACAGACACAGACTGTAATTTTCATTTAATCAAGGCTTCTATAGGTGAGGATATCAGTTAGCTTTGAAGTTCAGAGCTTTTTGTTCAAAGGCTTTGTCCTTAGTTAAAAGTTGGGCGGGAGCCTAATTTTATTCACATTAGGCCAATGTTAGATAACATAGATGAAGTGTAGGTGGGGGTGTGTAAGGCATAACAAGCAGACAAGCAGACATACCAGACCAGTCTCTTACACAGACAAGTCTGAGCAGGACAAAAACAGAAAAAACAAAGATACGACTGACTAACACTGTCAGCTGCTGAGCACTGTTCTTGTAATAGTACATGGATGAAAGAAGAAATAATTCTGCCATTCAAGTAAAAAGTCAGGTTTACATTGTTTGCTAGACATAGGAATGTGTCCTGGTGTGCAAACATGCATAATATGCCACTCTACACAGACTGACCAAGCACAACAGATTGTTGTGATAATGTACAAGATAAGAATGAAATATGATGCAGGCTTAGACCAAAAACGTAACAGGTGTAACAGAGGGTTCTAAGTAAATAATAAGAAGATTTAGGTGCTAGAGTGAGAACGAAATAGCACAATATACAGTATAATGTGAAATTACCTTTTGAATGAAAACAATGAAATCAAGTGTGTCCTACCGGTTAAAACAATCCAGCAGCAGCGATCAACCCATAACCTGCCAACACGTAGGAAAAGAGCATCAGACCTCTGTGACAGTTAGAAAAACATGACAAATGGCACTACAATCACTTGTCACTCAATGTTGACAATGCAGAATGCAACAAGGAACTGCTACTGTTGAGCTGAATTTCAGGGAAAGCATGTGGATCCACAAATGTGGGTGTGCTGGACTGTCAATAGTGAAGCCTGGCCAAACGGTACATTCGCCAAATGATGCTTTCTGCTTCGCCCAGTCTCTGAAGACTATATTAGCATGCAATTAGACACCCTAAACACACATAAGTCAAGTGACATACAATATGAGCATCACCAAAGTGATAAAACAGAGTGATAAAACAGAGCCACAGCATGATTTCCTAGGAATACTGTAATCGTTTCTAAAGAACACGGACCAACTGCATGATGCAGAACAGCATAATCAGTCTACTAAATGAAATTTAAATGTGCAGTGAATGAAACTCTGTAGAAGAGTATTTATAGCTTTTAATAGTTTTCAATAAATGTCGTACTAGTGGTTTATTTTTTGGCCATTATTAACTCAAAATGGTTAATAATTTCCCCCAGACATATGATGTTCAGCGCTCAATGAAAAATATTACCACGAATACTTCTGCTGCTGGGGCACGTCTGGAGGCAATGGAACAATATTTGACTGGGTCTCCAATATTATATTTATATTCTCTTTCAGGTGTTCAGTGTTTTTGTGGACCACCCATCAGTGTTGGGTCCTTGAAAAGGTTCTAATTCCCAAACCCCTGTACAGCACCCCTCCCTACTACTACCAATACGGCTCACAATACTACTAACATACCCACCACATGAATTACTACTGCTACTAACACTACCACCACTTCCATTACAGCTACTACCACTACTACCACCTGTATTACTACTACTATTACTAATATTACTACCACTACTACCACCTGTATTACTACCACTACTAATACCACCACCGCCGCCAATAGTATTACTAATAAAGCAATTCATGTAGTGCTCAAAACGTGTTTTACGTACCGGGTTCAGGCCATTTTTAGAGGTAAAATAAAAAAGTCCATGCCGTTCTGCAGGAAACATTTAAACAGGTCACTCAGCCCGCCATGATCTCAATCAGGTGTTTAAGGGAAGGAAGGACACGAGTTTTTTGCCAAAAAATAATTACTGTTGTCGACATTGACTAAACACTGACTGATCAGTCAATAAACATTAGCACAACACACACGGCAAAACCTTCTTAAACCTGCTTAAACTAGCCAACTTCGCGACCAGCGTTTCTACGAATCCAAACGAAAACAAAACAAGAGCCGTTTACTGAGTTACATTCATCGGTGTGATACATGGAGCATGATAAACAAAGTACTCACCTGTGCAACAATTCCAGCCCCCTGTACGGAAGGTGGACGTTAGACTATGATAAAAACTTTAAAGCGCGGATTAAGCTCCCATATAAAGTTGTTTAACTGGTCGTGGTCACAGTCTTACTACTCAGCGTGGTGGTTAAGCAAAGAAAAGATCACAGGAGACCAAATGGCGATTTGGCTTCCAGGTGTTAGTCGTTCACATTGCTGTGCTGTGCTGAACTGTTGTAGCTCTGACGGTTCCATTACATTTCCACATGTTCCCTTGTTCCCTTCACTGAAGGGAGCGACGACCACTAGGTAAAAAAAACAGCTGTCCAGCCTAAGAAAGGTGAGTACGCTGCATGCACAAAAGTATTGGGACGCCTGACCATTACAACAACGGGGACTTTAATGACAATGACTTCAAACACATAGACGTTAATATTGAGTTGGTCCCCCTTTTGCAGCTATAGGCCTACCAACAACTACTCTTCTTGGAAGGCTTTCCACAAGAGTTTTGGAGAGTTTCTGTGGGAATTTGTGTCCATTACCGTTGCAACAGGAGCACAGAGGATGCAGTCTCCACAGCGCTGCACTCTGCACTCACACACCTGGACAATAAAAACACTTAT
>JBBJLR010157963.1:0-14718 GCA_037577145.1 Brachypetersius gabonensis
GAGAGAGAGAGAGAGAGAGAGAGAGAGAGAGAGAGAGAGAGAGAGAGAGAGAGAGAGAGAGAGAGTGAGTGAGTGAGAGAGAATATAAAGTATAAAAGTAGTGACTGCAGTAATATTCACCCTAAAGTTTTTTTGTTTTGTTTTTTGCAGGGCCAGTACCCATTATTAGTAATCAAGAAGAATAACTGATATTTGGAATACGCGTGTAACCAATTTGCAGTAAAAAACATAATCCTACTGTAATATAATCCTAGCTCATGGAATATGATGTGCAAGAAATAATGATACTGCAGCAGCATTAAAACTTTACATAGATTTTCTTAATTTTTTTACTTTATAAATATATTTTCATAATTATTTTTACTTAATAAATGTATTTTCCGGGAGCAGGCAGGAGTGACTGACAGCGAGCGGGAGCGGCCGGGAATCGGCAGAAATTCAGGAGTGTGCGGGAGCGGGATTAAAAAAAGTCTCGCGCAGGGCTCTATCTCTCACACGCACACACACATGCACACACACATCACAAAGTGCATAAACATGCAAATACAAATGTACAGATTCTTAAATAATGCAGACAAACATACCCGCTGTAACTGTTTTGATTTGTCCATCAACCGGTAGAAAACCTCTTCACGTTGTTCAGGGAGTAGGTGGGGTAACGATCAAAATCTGGGCTCCAGTGCAGTACTTTCTAGCATGTAATCCTGTACTTCTGTGTATCTGCCTGAAAGGTTCTGCTGGATGGCTGCTTTCATGTTAGCTATAATTGTAGAGTCTTTGTCTTCCTGTGTCATGCTCTGCTCGATCATGGCTTTCAAGGGCACAATGAGTGATAGGGTGGCACTCTTCATCAGAGAGGACAGTGGGGACCTTTTTTAGAGGTTTAAGTAGATTTACTATTTCTTCTGCATCAGTGACGTCGTTGCTATCCAGAGTATCGTTGACGGGCATTTTTGCGCACCTCTGTGCTCAAAAGAGAAGCCGTTATACCCGCTTGTTGCTTGAGATAGCGTTCCAGCATATCCATGGAGCTGTTCCGTCTCGTTGCCACATCGATGATAAGCTTATCTGATGCGATCTCAAGCATATTTTGTTTTTCCGTGAGCACAGCTGTGGCTGTGGCACTGCGGTGAAAGAAAGCCACAATTTTTCTTACGTGACCAAGCAATCGACTGACGCGAGGCAAATTTAAACCTGCTTGCGATGCAAGATTCAATGTGTGCACAAAACACTTAATATGCGGTGATAACCCGACTTCTGTCACTGCTACCTCCATGTTGTTTGCGTTGTCAGTAACAACTGCAGTACTATGAACAGCCCTATCAAGCTCCCACTCTTGTACAGACGCTTTTAAAACTTTGGCTATGTTAGACCCAGTGTGCGACTCAAAAAGCGGCCGAGTCTGAAGCACGAAACTTTTCGTTTCCCACTCCTTGGTACTAACATGCGCCGTGATTGTAATGTAGCTCTGACAAACCCAGGAAGTCCACCCGTCTGTTGTAACTGCCACATTCTCTGCTTTTTCAGACCGTTGACCACCTTTGCCTTAGCTTCACACTACAAGGCTGGAACTACCTCTTGACTGAAGTGCGGGCGTGATGGAATATGGTACCTGGGCTCCAGTACCCTAACCAATGCACAAAATCCAACATTGTCGACCCCAGATAATGGTTTCATGTCTTTTGCAATAAAAACTCCAATGCACCTGGTTATTTCTTGAGCTTTCACACTTGACTGAGACCATGTTGCAGCAAAACTCAGTCATAGATGTTTGGCCTTCGTTCACCCTTTTTGTAGCGTTTTGTAGAGTTTTGTAGAGTTTGTTGTTGTGATGCCGTTTTAAATGGTACATCATATTCTAAGTGTTTGACGCTGTCTATGGCAGCCTTGTTTTACAGTGTTTACCAACAGTTTGTGTTTTGTCTGTAATTTTTTTATCGTTGTCGTGTCGTATGACTGGAAAACCAAAACGCTGCCAGACGATGGACTTATAAGAACACGGGGCATCTTCAATTTCACTTTCAGCCGAACTCATGTTGCCCTACTAATGTTCAAGCGATTTCTGCTACTGCGATAAAAGCACACGTGACACTGTTGCAGAGTAGGTCATGTCGGCAGCTCAACCAATAGGATTAAACTGACGTCACATTGTAAATGTATCGCCAACACTCTACGATACGTATCGTGACATTTTTGCATCGCGACATATTGTATTGTTACCCCTATAAGTAACTACCATTTATCTCCTGGTGCTGTGATAAAGTGTTCTGTTTCTGAAACAACAAATAAAAGTATAACCCTCTATCTCAGTCAGGAATCCACAAGTGTTGCAGGGAATTGGTAGGTCTCTAAAGAATTAAGGAAACCCCTAAATGTAACATTTGCTTTAAATGACCTAAATTTAAAGCAAATACTGGTATAATTGAATTGTCCTTGTATGTTGCAGGCTGTGTATAAATTATTTGGCTTAATCTCTCTTTATTCCTAAAAGAAATGATTTCTTTATTTCTGAGAGATTTCTCTTTGTGGCCATACAGGTGTCGCTCGGTTAGCGCTGTGGTCCTGGTGGAGGAGATGGACGTGGTGGAGTTCTTGTCCAAACAAAGCCGTGACAGTAACCTGAAAGAACATGAGACTTATTTGCCCTGTTTGGAGACCGAGTCCTCAAATTCTTTCTCTTCTGCACCTCCCTTGTCTATGTCTATTCCTTCTCATTCCAGTCTTCCTGCCTCCGATGCCATTCAGACATTGGCTGATCGTCTTAAGGTGGAGTGCCTGTCCTCTTGTCTAACTGTGTCCCTCCAGGCTCTGGACCCAAACCTCCTCTGCAGATTCCAACAGGCACCAGTAGAGTCTCCTAAGGCTCAGGCAACCTCTCCTCTGTCTCCAGAGATTGAAAGTGATGAGAGGAGGGCTCCGCACTCAGGGAACTCCGATAGGCTAAATTCTCCAATCTGTCTTTCATCTGGGAGTGAGGGCCAGAAGACGGGGCTGGTTAGACGTCTGTCTGATTTGTTCAAGCTTCCTGCTGTTTCTCCCGCACCTGTTGAGGCTCCTAGTAAATCGCACATGCAGGTGGTACCAAAAGAGCCCCATGGTGCTGGTACCGCTCGTAAAGCCAGCGTGAGGGGCCTGAGCGTCAGCCGCTGGTCGAAGAGAGATACGGGTGAGCAGCGCAAAAAGCAGAGGAAGAAGAGCGAGGTTAGGACATGGGCCAAACCGGAAGATTGCTCTTTAAACTACCTACTACCTGCAAGAACAAATGCCCACGCTGGGGTAATATCCTGTTCCTATTAATATATCTTTACAAGTGATGTTCTTCATGTTGACTGTTTATACAATTTATAGACAAAAGTATTGGGACACACCTCTTAATTACTGAATTCAGGTCATACCCATCATACGCCATGATTTGATTCAGACTGCAAGCCAGGCCTTCACATCCAACATCAGTGTCTGACTTCATAAATGCTCTACAGAATTAATGGGCACAAATTCCTACAGAAACTCCAAAGCCTTCTAAGAAGAGTGATGGCTTATCTAGCTACAGATTACAATCTATGTATTTGGGCAGCTGGTGGTCTAGTGTTTAGTGCATAGCCCCTGGGTTTGCCAGTGGCACCTCTAAGGTACCCTTGAGCACGGTACTGTCTCCATATACTACTCCCCGGGCACTGTGTTCCTGGCTGCCCACTGCTTCGCTTGGTTATTGGGTTAAATGCAGAGAAAGACTTTGGTGCTGTTCACACTGGTGTGTTCACATGTGGCAAATGGTCACTTCACTAAAGTCCCTGCTGGTATAATGGCGTGGTGTCCCAATACTTTTGTGCATATAGTGTCGTTTTTGTCTTCTGCTATCTTAGTTTTTGTTTGTTTGTTTATTTCTTTGAACGCAGGAGTCCGTGTGTGGTTGGCTGCCTGGAAACAGCGGTTTTGGGCTGCCTGGAAACAGCGGTTTTGGGCTGCCTGTAACACCTTTGAGAGTGGAGCAACTGAACCTCTCCTCCGTTCTGGCCAACTTCACGCCAGACACACTCACAACACACAACTGGGGACGACTCAAAGCGGCACTCTCCGTACACAAAAAGAAGACAGGTGCGTTTCTATGTGGAAAACACGTACACCTGCATGATTCCACCATAACTGCTGTAAAGGCCGAGCTCTGTGATCAGTTTTAATGTTGAAATGTTTTGGTGTGTTATAGCATTCCCAACCCCTCAGCGACTGGCTCAGTCCAACGTAACCACTCCACATGTGATGGACACCAGTATGGAGCTGTTTGGCACACCACTGGTTTCACACACACCACTGTCCAGACTTGTTTCCTCTCGCTTGCACTACTCCACCATGACGAACGCCTCCATGGTTAGAGGAAAACATGGTTTCCTATCTACTTGATTTTTTAATTAATGTAACCATGTTCTTTTTTTTTTTTCCCCTCATAGTTTTTTGTGATTCTTAACATTGTGTTTTGTGTATTGACTATTTTTGTAAATGTAATGGCATTTAAATATTTCATCAATCAGCCTTGGTAACACTTGCACTCTCTCAGGGTCATGATGATGAAGATATTAGCGACGCTGAGAAAGTATGTCAGGAGTGTCAGCAAGATGGGCCCCTCTCATTTGATGACTGCATTCCTAAAGAACAAATGAAACGCTGCACCAAGATTGGAGAAGGCACTTTTGGAGAGGTGTTTTCCACAATCAACAGCTCTGGGCAAACTGTGGCTCTTAAGGTACGTCGGTAACACATTCATCACTGTTTTAAGGATTTTGTTAACATTAGATTGCAGTGAATTGCATTATTGATCCCCCAGGCCCCTTTACTGAACCGAGTAAGTTAATGCTTGATTCACACTTATAATATATGAATTCCTAAAATTGAAAATGTGAGACGCTGCAAATAATAGATTTCACAGTTCACTGAATGTTGTTTGATAGTAGTTGTGTTTTTCAGTGAAAGAATGGTTTGTTTTTTACATGGTTGGGGTAAAAAACATACTGATAATATTTATTGTAAATTGGTAGTAGTTTACCCAGACTTTGAAAGTAAATGCCATTACTAGCTTGGCAGTAACACATTACAAATCCAATAGTGGAAATTTGTGTTATGGTAGTATTTGGACATGTCCTTTCGTTCTGCTTTGCTCTCTGTATAACTTGGGTTTTGGTTGATGATTAATCTTTCACACATGAGGTAAAGATTGCATTTTGTATTAGAACATGTGTAATTGTTTGTGACTGGAATGTGTGCAGATCTTGTCTTAACCTCAGATTTGCTGTGCGTGCATGTGTGAAAAGAACATCTGGCACCATGTAAGCTTCACCCACAACTTTCAGTACTTTCGTTTAGCCTAAAGTTAGGCTTCTTTTCATTTATTAGAACAGACACTCATTTAGGTCATGTTTATTAAGGGCTGATGAAAATAACAGACAATTGGCTGCACAACTGAAACGCCTATTTTATTTTATAAAAGTACAAAAATTGAATAATTGAGGGGGGAAAGGACTTTTTTTCCACTTAATCTTTATTTAAACATTTAATGCTTAAGCTCAGACCCTTTGGGAACCTGACAGCAGGTACAGCCAGGTAGCCAACTGGTAAGATGGTCGCCCCATGCAACTAGATTATTCATTTTACAACTTTTTTTTTCTCATTTCAGTCCCCCATGGCGATTGTCTCTCAAAACCAAAAGAAATGAAAATACCTAAAATTACAAGAAAAATGTCTTATTATTATGTGCAGATATGCTCAACCCCAGTCTGCCGTTCCTACTACACTCACGTGATTATATTGTGTGTTAATCGAGAGCTAGTGATAGGATTTTCGCTTCTTTTTAATGGGTCGGATCATTTGTATCAGATCACCAAGAAGATCCGGCTATTTTGGCCGAGTTTGCAACTCGATCGCAACTGTCACATCTCTTGACAGATTGAGTTTTGTTTGAATTGATTCGCACGGCCTGGCAACCTGTTGCAGAGCACCTTCTAAAATATAGGAAAAATAAACATTAACTTCACGAGAAAAACTACTTTTTACTTTGGCAACGATCATGTCATGATTCCTTGTTTCACTTTAACACTCTTTATATGGGGTAAGACTGGAGACAAAACATGCTGTGAAATATTTTTTATTTATATCACATATGACGGAGATTATTGCTGAGATGGAATATTCCAAGTGCGGTTTTGCATTATGTGAATCAGTCTTTGTAAATAAGCTGTTTTGAATTGCCAGTTTGACTAGATGCATTGTAATGTCTGGACTGTGGTGATTCAAGAATATGTAATCTAGTGTACAATGCACTTGATATAAATATGACTTAAAGGGGACATATTGTGCAAATCTTACTGTTGTCACTTCAGTTATTACAGGTCTATGGGATGTACAAAACATGTTCGTGAAGGTCTTTGCACAAAATCACTCTCACATAAGATCTCACCAGCTTTATTATAACTTTTTTTTGTGTTTTTTTTTATTGAGTTTTGCATAATATGTCCCCTTTAAAACATTCAATGTTCTTTTTCCAAAGATGATAGAGAGAACCCAATTAAATATGATAGATATTTACTGAGGAAAATGATCCAGTATTACATATCTGTAAGGCTGCTTTGAAATTATAGTCATGTTTTCAGTCAGTGGGATGGCAATCAGGTCAAAAGTCAAATAGTGAGTGGGCACCCTGTTTTATTTAAAGAACAGGGATTAATCATAATCAAAAACATATTTGTGAAAGTGTAGTGTATCATAACAAGAACAAAGGACCTTTATTGAAAAAAATGTCTTGATTTTAAAGATCATGTGGACAAGCCAGAGGGCAATTGGAAAGTAAAAGCGCTATTGACAAATGACACGAAGATACAAACTTTTTGATTTAAATGAGAAGTGTTCTGCTTGAAGAAAGGCATAACAGCATAAACCTGTGCTGTTATGCCAAGTTGCTATGTTACTGTTGTTTGCAGCCAGCTTGTGGGTGTTGCTAAAATAGTTTAAAGGAAAGGGGCTACTGACAGGATATGCATCAATTTTCTAAAAATGCCTCTGCCCTCTGACGGGCCATCACCTGATTGTGGGACTTTGAAATTTATCTTTGTTCAGCAACTATTGTAAATGAATCCCTTCCAGCTGCGTTGTCGCTACCAGTGTGAACCCAGGGTAAGAACCTTGTCACATCTGTAAAGCATGGTGGTGGTATCATCATGGTTTGCACCTGGTTGCAGCATTTGGGCCAGGATGTCTTGCCATCATTGATGGAAGAATGAATTATGTATTATACCAACGAATACTAAAGGAAAAAGTCCATAATTTTGGGTCCTGCCCTTAACCTAATAGAAATGTTGTGGAAGGACCTGAAGTGAGCAGTTAAAGAACAAAGGGGTTTATTTGTCGCCCAAAGGGGTCTGAACAGATACTGAAATCCAAGGTTCATGTGCTTTTGTGATACACACAGATGTGTAATATCATTTTCCTCAAATAATTGTCCAGGTATAATTTTCCTGTCTCATTTGTCGGTATTTCTCATTATCTACATTGAAGGCTTGAAATTTTACCATGTTAAAAGACAGTTTTGCAGAAGTATAGAAAATCCTAAACGGTTCATAAACTTCCAAACACCACTGCACACAACTGATCATCTTGTTTCTAATTTCATTTTAAATGCCTGGAACACTCATTATGATTGCGAAACAGATCATTAAAGCAATAGCTCTATAATACTGGTGCTATACTAGACTAGCTTTTGGTTCTAGTTAACAGTAGTTTGTTGTGCAGTGAGTAATGTTATTTTCTTTCTTTTTTTTCCAGATCATCCCAGTAGAAGGCAGTCAGAAAGTCAACGATGAACCACAAAAAACATTTGGCGAAATTCTTCACGAAATCATTATTTCCAAGTATGATCTTTTTATTCATTTTTTCTTATTACGGGGTGTATTATGGGATGTACATAGTGCAACTTAAATATAACACCAACATAGGATATTATCTTCACTAAACAAATACTAAAAACATCACAGCAGTGACGGTGAGATTGTATGTCATAAAATTTGCAGAGATGACAAAAGAGACAAATTAAATAAAATTAAAATAAACCTGTCTACTTTTGATTGGCAAGTGATAGATCGAAGCATACTTTCAGCTTACATGCCAAAATTTCATAATGCTTTTTGTAGAAATTTGAGTGTTTTTAAAAATAAAGAATATATTTAATTAAGGTACAAGCGCCACATCTAGTAATGTCTAAAGATGCTTAATGGAAATGCATAATTGTCTTAATCTTTTATATGGTCTGTATTTCATATTTTATATGTTGGTGATTGAAACTTTCTTGGTTATAAAAGGTGCAGATGCTGGTCCATTTCATCTCAGCTGCCATCCATTTCATTATCAACTTCTTTGCGGTGGCTACACCGTGCTCGCAATTAAAATAGTGGCATAAAACCATCTCTCCAGAAACAAAGTTTTATGGATTAAAATAATTTAAATTCCTTATAGTATACTATAGTTATGTATTGTTTACTGCATTTATTTTTCTGTAACTGTTTGCTACATACGTATCAGTCAAAAGTTCTCATTCAATGATTTCCTTTGTTTTTATTATTGGCTACATTGTAGATTAATATTGAAAACATCACCTATTGCTCTATAGACAGCTTTGCACACTCTTGGCAATTTTTCAATCAGATTCATGAGAAATCGACCTGGAATGGTATTTAATTAACAGGCGTTCTTCGTCAGGAATACCTTTGTGTTTGGGATCATCAGTTGTGATGGTTGGGTTGGTCCAAAGTTTGTGATCCTGTTCCACTACGGTTCTACTGCACATTATGGAAAGAACCACTAGACTAAGTAAAAAAAACAACAGTCCATCATTACCTTATTTCAGAACAGATTCTGGTTTGTTTAAATCTTTTTTTTTTTAATTATTTACTTCATAGTTCCATGTGTTCCTTCATCATTTTGTTTTCAAAATAACTGTAGAAAATAATAAAAAAGAAAATACATTGAATGCGAAGATGTGTCCAAACTTTTGTCTGGTAGTCTAAATCCATAAACATGTCTCAGAATATGTCATGCTGGATTATGTTGGTTAAAATAACAGTGCTGTTACTTTTACCGTTAACTGTCATGATTAGGGCTGCACAATATATCGCAAATGTACCGTTATCGCAATATGAACGTGCGCAATATACATATCGCATTTATTGACTGAACTGAGAGAAATGGTGTTTTTCCAAAACTCTTCACCCAGTGCCACAGAGAAGAGGGCAAAAAAATCACTGGGCAGTTTCTTCGTCGTCTGTGCTGTTATAGATTGTTCCTTTTGCTTTTTTTTTTCTGGCTAGAAACTTGCTATAATTTAAATTATTATTTAAGATTTTAAATTATTAAAAAATATTTTCCGGTTGTTTTTTTTTCTCAACAATGTTCGTTGGTTCAAATGTTTTATGGGAGGTATTAAATGCTCTGTTTAAGTAAATTCTTTAAAAAAAAAAAACATGTTGGAATGGAATTGGTCATGCATTTCAATTTTTTCTGCAGAGACTAGTCAGTGACTGGAGTCTATATCACCAGCAAAAAAAACATTAAACTATTAAGGCTACGTTTTTACTCACTTATCGCATGTGATATCGCCATCGTAACACAACATTATTGCATATCGCATGTTTTCCTAATATCGAGCAGTCCTAGCCATGATATACACTGCAAGGGTCGACATTGTCATGGGTCAAGACATCAAAAATTACAGCATTTGCTATGACAAAGTAAAAAATATATTTTAGAAAAAAGAAAAGTCAAAAAGTGATAGACTTTATTCGAGATGTTCTGCTACTTTTCTCAGTCATTGCAGAATCATCTGTAGTTCCATTCATCATTCTGGAAGATCTCAGATACAACATATTCTGTTCGTTTTGTTTTCCAACAGAGAGCTGAGTAGCCTAGACTCCAAGAAAAACAACAAAACAAATGGTTTCATTGGACTCAACAAGTAAGATTCAGTTTTTCTTGCTTTAAAATAGCCTGAGGCAGTACAAATGTTAGTGTTTTGTTTTACTGATTGTCTGCAACGATTATTTTTTAGCCTTCACTGCGTGCGGGGGTGTTATCCCAGTGCTTTGCTCAAATGCTGGGACAAATTTGATCGGGAGAAGGGATCTGAGAATGACAGGCCTGGTAGGTACACATCTACATGCAAAAAATACACACATGCTCAAAAAGGTTTTAAGATAGCATAAGTATTCTGGGTCCAGACATGATCGCATGTTGTGAACACACGTCTGGAGACAACAATAAAGACCCATTTACTTTGCAAGTTAAATACATACATGGATACGATCAGAGACTTCTGTCCGTTCTTTGTGTTTGTGTTGTATTTGTGCACGTTTTCCAAAAGGCCAGGGAAGCAAATAGTTCAGGTTGTGCGACTTGGTAAGGAAGAGACAAACATTGTTAGATTATCATGACCTCCTAAACTGTCACCATGTTTTTTGTTGTCAGAAACTTTGGACTCTTGCTGTTGTCTTGCTTAACCTCCATGCCAGTGTAAATACCACATTGATTTATGTCAGCAGTGAAGATTACGTTGCTATAAAACACTGGACAGATGGTAAAAGCTCAGCTGTGTTACTGTTGTCAGTATGTACTTCCATTCCGCTGTGGTTCTTTACGAAACTTCTTTCCAAGCTGTAATTCTTGCTACATGTACACAGGTGTTGACAAATTATGCTTTGGCATAATAAAATATAACCCTATATGGACAAGTATTGCGACATACCTCTTAATTGTTGAATTCAGGGTGCCCCTTACTTCCAGAGAAGGACAATTTTAATGCTTCAGCAGACCAAGACATTTTTGGACAAAGTCATGCTTCCAACTTTGTGGACACAGGCCCTTTTCTATTCCAGCATGACTGTGTCTCAGTGCACAAAGCGAGATCCTTAAAGACATGCTGGATGAGTTTGGCGTGGAAGAACTTGACTGGCCACACAGAGCCCTGACCTCAACCCCATCCAGCACCTTTGGGGTGACCTAGATTGGAGATTGTGAGCCAGACCTTCTTGTCCAACATCACTGTCTGACCTCATAAGTGCTCTACAGAGTGAATAGACACAAATTCCCACAGAAACTCCAACATCTTGTGGAAAACCTTCCAAGAAGAGTGGAAGCTGTTGCAGCTGCAAAGGGGGACCGACTCCATATTGAAGTCTATGTTGTTTAATGCAATGTCATTAAAGTCACTGTTGGTGTAATGGTCACGTGTCCCAATACTTTTTGTCCATATTGTACATTATTTAATTAAATTCAAAAGAGAATTTCTCTGTGTGTTTCCAGATTTCTTCAGTGACGAGCAGTTCTTTCTGATTCTGGAGTTTGAGTTCGGAGGCAGTGATCTGGAGAATATGCAAGGAAAGGTAAAGTGAGGAGATTTCATGCTGTTTCTTACTATAGCTTCAGTACTGAATACACATGGCTCACAGCGTGTGTGTGTTGTTTGTGTGTAGCTGTCCTCGATGGCCCAAGCCAAAAGCATTCTACACCAGGTTACTGCTGCACTGGCTGTAGCTGAACAGGCACTGAGCTTCGAACACAGGTAATATAACCCATACAAAGAAACTCAGTTATACGAAACACTCTATTATCCCAGTGCTTCCCAGCATGGAGTGCCCAATGTCCTGACAATTTGTGTATCACAGGAGTGCACTGCAGGGTTAGGAACCTGTGCCAAAAAAAGCCCACATTGCAGCAATGGCCACTGAATATTGGTTTTGCATCACTGTTTCTGTAGTGTTACAGTTACATTTCTAAGTCTTTATGCCCTGCACACGTGCACCGAAACTATTTATCACCAACATTTATCAAATCATTTGTTCCATCCAGCAGGGATGAGTGCCTAAAATATATAAAGGTAGAATTGCCTTATGCCAGATGTTCTTAAAGTTTTTACAGTAAACTCTTAACTGTTGCACACTGCACATCATTTGTTTTTTGACAACCATCCAACAACTCTACAGAGCTGTCTTGCGGTTAGTTAACACACTACTTGTCAGATGAGCGTGAGTTGGGTTTATGAGACACTAATATATAGGATTTGATAGTTACTAAACCCTTAATGAGTACTGGATTATAAATTATAAATAGTGCATTTTTAGACTGTTTTCTGGTTTACTACACTAGATTAAGTAAAGTGGCCCTTCATTGTCACACGTGAACACATCACAGTATGGTACACAGTGTAAACTGTGTGAATTTAACCCATTCACCAAGTAAAGCAGTGGGCATCCAGGAACACAGTGTCTGAAGGGCAATGTGTGGGGACGGTACCTCAAGGGCACCTTACTGATAACGCGAGCAGTGTTTGGGTCCGAACTTACAACCTTCTGATTGCAGGGGCAACTCCTTAACCACCATGCCACCTCATTAAACTCATTAGCTAATTTAATAGCAGACGTGCTGTAAATTAAAGCTAGAAAAAGAATGAGGCTATGCCTTCACAGGTTCTGGATATGGATGAACATCTGGTGGTGAACACAGTTTGAATGCATGAAGATAAATGGAATTATTACTATATTTCATATAATGAATCCTATACATTATTTCTGCAGGGACCTGCACTGGGGAAATATTCTGGTAAAAACAACTAAGGAGAAGGAAAACGGCTTCATTTTGAATGACACGGTATACTCTGTAGAGACTCGGGGTGTTCATGTGAATATCATAGACTATTCACTCTCGCGTCTTGAGATTGGTACGTTTATTAATAGAACTTCCTACATCTATCACAATCCAATACAACTCACAATCTCATCTTTTTGAGCACTTTTTGTCAGCCTTCTATGACTGTTTATTCAATTAATGATACCTTACCATTTATTCCTCCCTCCCAGATGGATTAACAGTGTCATGTGACATAGCAAATGATGAGGAGTTGTTCATGGGTCAAGGCGATTATCAGTTTGACATCTATCGTCTGATGAAGAAGGAGAACAAGTAGGTCTACATGGCATTAAAAAAAAAATCATTGCAACTGCTAGGGACAACGCACATGTTCCCTAAAGCAGCCAAAGCAATTAATGTTACTTATCTAATCTATCAAGGGTATGGTACTATGCATTTCATGCATCTTCCGAGCAGAAGGTTTTTTTTTATACAGAACTATTTGAGGGCTTTAGCAAGGATGGTACATAAAGCAAAAAATCTCCCACTTAACTGTTTCTTCAGACAAACCACTGCTTCAGTGGCCTGTCCAGACCCTTAATTTCAACCCTGCTAAGGATGTTTGAAGTAGAAAGTTTGAATGTTTACAGCAACACTGCACATGTCTAGTTTGCTGCAATTGTGCCACACACACACACTGCATTTGTTAGGATCTATGCCTGGTTAAATTCATGCTGTTTTGAATACCAATTAGTAATATGTTGCTAGATACCGCTCTGGGAAAAAAAAAGAGAGCGCTGCAAAAATGGTTCTCAGCTTTTATCTTTTATTGGTGGAAGTATTGAACTGAACAGCTTCGCCTTAGTTTTTAACTGCTGACAATATTTCTCCTAATTTCCAAATAAAAATATCGTTCTTTAAAGCCTCATTTTAAGAGGAATGATGCAGCATTTATAGAATTTGAATAATTCAAAGAAAACAAATCTCTCGTTCTCATGGCAGTATTTACCTTTCACGAACTTCTAGTAGTGTTTTACCATCCAACTTGACTCCGTATGAGAGGAGAGTGTTGATTACAGCAGTGTTTTATACTTTTCCTCATTAAATAAGCTGATTCAGGTGATCAGTAACCTCATAAAGCAGAATGAGGAGTTTGTGTAGGAATTGAACAGACACTGGCATGGAATGGTTGTCACATGCATAGAGATGCTGATTTAAAAATAAAGTGCAGTGCTCTCTTATTTTTATCCAGAGCTGTAGATGCACCATGTACGCTGGCAGTGCTAGCTGGTTCTGCTAAACTATATTGCCAAAAGTATGTGGACAACCCTCATAATGATTGAATTCAGGTGTTTAAGCTACCATCCATTGTTACCAGCACATAGCCATGCGACCTCCACAAACACTGTCAATAGAATAGGTCACACTGAAGAGCTCAGTGGCACAGTCAAAGGAGGGTACATTTGTGAAATGTATGCCCTCTCAAATCTGCTGTAGCCAGCTGGAGGTGCTAGTATTGTGATATGAAAGCATCTAAGAGCAACATCAGCAGGAGAGCTGTGCTTGAGGAGTTTCATGAACTACACTCAGGGCTAATATCACTATAGGCAATGGCAAATTTCTGTTGGAGTGGTGTAAATCATGCTGCCACTGGACTCTGGATCAATGGAAATAAGTTCTCATGGGGTGGTGAATCACACTTAAGTATCTGGAAATCTGGTGGATGCATCTGGGTTTGGTGGCTATCAAGACAAGACTTTACAGAATGCATAGGCTGTTTTTAGGCTGACCTCGGACAGTTTGTGTCTTTGATGGGTAACACTACAGCATACAAAGATACACGATATGGATACAAGTATTGGGACACCTGTTTATCAGTGTTAGGGCTAGACCCCCCTTCCACTTCCAGTGAAGGACAATCTTAATGCTTCAGCAGACCACGACATTTTGGACATCATGCTTCCAACTTTGTGGACACAGTTTGGGCAAGAACCTTTTCTATTCCAGCATGACTGTGTCCTAGTGCACAAAGCGAGCTCCATAAAGACATGTTTGGACATCAAG
>JBBJLR010157971.1:0-14718 GCA_037577145.1 Brachypetersius gabonensis
AACAACTGAAACAAAGATCTAAAAGCAGTTTAGCACCAAACTTTGTGAAAACTAATAGTTGTGTCATTCTCAAAACTTTTGTATATGACTGTATGTTTTAGTGCATAGTGCGTTCACACTGACAACCAAGCTGCTCTGAAAAAGGCCAAAAAACGCAGTGCGGAACGATGGATACTACTCACACTAAGCGGAAGCCATTTTGACTACATGGCAGAAGGGGAGGGACTTTCGACAAGATTTCAGAGTTGAATAATAGCTGCCAACAAAGAAATGCCAGTGGATGCGACGTAGTTTCCAGGTGGGGTGTAGTAGGGTGTAAACAAAAGCAAATAAAATCACAAGGAAATTCATAGTGTAAGCTAGCTGGCAAATATTTTTCTGGGCTGGAGGATCGCGATCAAATGTTAGTCCGTCACTTCCGCTAATTGCAAAACGTTCCATTTAGGACAATATTTACCCATGGCAGTGTGCACTACAGAAGGAATAGCGAAGGAAAATGCAAAATGTATGCATTTAGATTTACATTAATGGCATTTAGAAAACATTTTTTCCAAAGCAACTTCCATTCCCTAATTACAGTCTCCCTGGAGCAACTTGGGGTTAAGGGTCTTGCTCAGGAACCCAGTGGTGGTGCTGAAGGTAGGATTCGAATCCATGACCTCTTGGTCCAGAAGCAAGTATCCTACCCACTAGGCCACCACCACCCCATGAAAGTGATACCTTGCCCCAAACATAGATGATCAGAGAAGTCTTGTGTACCAAGTTAGTTTTATACCTCAATCTCAAAGCTTACAAAAAGTACCAAAGATGTCTTGGTTGTGTTTGTCTTTTTTAGTAGTCATTGTTGATTTTCACTTTAAGCAAAACTGTACACTCAATTACCAGGTGGCTGTATCATATGTTGGATGCACAGTGCCATCATCTCGTGTAACAATTTCTTTTAGAAGGAAGAAATTGTTACACAAGAGGTTCTAAATATGAAGTGGCCTGTGATAATTTGACTTCTAGACTTTCTGCTTAAACCACCACGGATTTCCCTTAAAATGTAATTGCTGAAGCAATTACATTTAAATTTCAAATAAAGCACAAGCATTTTGAAGATTTGAACATCTTCGAGATTAACATTTGCATACCTGTTGTCAATGTCTCTGTTGTGGTGTAGACTGGAAACACACTGGAGTTACTTGTGCTACTGGACATTCAAAGAACAATCAAATAGATTAGTTATTAATTTCCTCCCAATAGGGCCGGCCCAAATAATTTTGATACTCGAGCAGTCTTTCTCATTTTAGTACTTGGTAGTTTAGTTATTATTTTAGTATATCTGGAGCTGGAAGTCCAACCATGTTTGTCACATATATATGCTGGACTGGGTTGTTGACTAGTTGTGTTTGTTTGCAAACTTTGATGTTCAAACAACTGGCTTAAGTGGTATAATTAACAGGATATCCATTCTACACAATGCACTGTTAAACAATAAATATTTGTATATTTTTTCATTCTCATATAACACTTTTCCAATGCACTGTCACACCCCTAACATGGAAACTTTATCTTTTGTTAAATGTTTGTTTTTCAGAGCCCTGCAGAGCTGAGAAAAGGTGAATGAATCTCTACATTGCTATCTACAAAGAAGTATATACCTAAACAATCACTGACTGCCTTCCCTGCAGCCTTTTCTTCTTGCTACTGTCATACCTGCATGCCACTCACACTATCAGTTTGAATTTTTTATCCTCTACATTTGCCTTCCCATTCCTAGAGGCTAGCTTGGTACTGGACCTGGAATAACAAGTATTATTCGTTTGAACCATGCTATCCATTGTGTGTGGCTATAAATGACTAAATATGTAATTAATATTTAATTAATATATAATAATAATAAGCTATTTCATGTCATGTGTTGGAATTGAATTTTGACCAGTAAGTTGGCAATGGAACCTGTAAACAGCTAAACTCACTTTACATACAATGCACTAAACAGAGATTTTTTAATCTGCTAAAAATTATTTAAACTATTTAAAGCCTTTTCGGACCAGACCTACCAAGAATGTAGTGTCACATATGCTCCTTTTTATGGTTTGTCCTTATATGAATGAAGAGATAAACAGACGATAGATGCTTATGAGCATTTATAAGCGTACCTGGTACCATAATCTGGGTCTTCTCTTAATGTAAGCATGTAAAGCGCTGTGATGCTGATGGCACTGAAACACAACCATATACTTGTCAATCACAGGACAATCCAGTACAAATAACAATGAAAATGTACAGCTAAAATCCTAGCACACATCCATTAAACAAATTAAAGTCTGTCAAAGTGCAATTCAACCAACTCAAAATGGCTAGAAAGTCATTCAGTGTAGTGACATTGCCTGATAATGGTCTGGTGCTGTGCTTCAAGGCTTAGTCCAGTTCCAGAGAATGGTATTATTAATGCCATAGCATATAAAGACATTTTAGACAATTATATGTTTCCAACTTTGTTGCAGCAGATAGGGGAAGGCCCTGACTTGTTCCAGCATGACTGTGTTCCTCTGGAAAAGGTCAATAAAATACGCAGACGACGTTGGTGTAGGGGAACTCCAGTGGCCTGCACAGAATCCCAACCCAATCAAATCAAACAACATTTGGATGACTTGGAACATCGCACGCCAGGGAGGGGAGGCAAATACGTCTTAATGCTCTTGGTTTTGGAAAGGGATATACAACATGCTCATTTAACAGTGAAGATTAAATACCATATACTTTTGGCCATCTAATTTGCACGTAATGCAAAAATAATTTCTTATAATAATTGACAAGTATTTAACTGTCACATCAGGAAAGTACCCATTTGCACATGCAGACTCTCATGCTTCTTTCGTTTGTTTATTTTAAAGAGGAAGGAAAAAGGCACGATGGCAGAGGAACACAAATAAGGGAAACCAAAACAGACACCAACCTTCAGGGAAATGTGAGGAAGAACCAACAATCAACAAACATAAAGATGCCTCTTTATACTGTGGGTAACAACCTCAAACACCTAATCATTGCAATCATTGCACAATCCCTGGCGAGCTGGTGATTACAAGCTGGCCAGGGGAGCCACACCCAGTGACAAACAGAGAAAGATGCCCATATAACAGTCCAATGGCAGCCTTTAGCGGCTGCTGACTAGGGATGTGACATTAACACTGTTCATTAGTGTTTTGGATGATCAATAAAATGGCTTTGCAAACATTGCAACCTTTGGAACCATTGTACCATTGTTAAAAACTCTAGCCCTCAACCTTCCAATCACCACGCAGCCACCAGTTGCCCCAGTTATGATGAACTGAAGAGTACTCTATGGTCAAAACATCATTTAAATTTTTTAATTACTGTATGGAAAATGATACTCTAATGAGAGAGGACTCACCAAAAAGCCATGGTTCCCACAAGCAGGATGATACTAGCTTGGAATATTCTGTGCTGAATGCAGTGCTGGTATTTCTTACATACACACTCCTGAGCCAGAAACATTTAGTTTTTAGAGTTCACTGTATGGTATTGTATCAAGTATTAGAACAGTAGATTTTTTTACTTACTTTGCCAGTCTTCAGTGGTGATGTTTTTTTTGAGGGTACTGATGTTTGAGTTTTGTCGCTTTTGGCACTTTTCCTGTAACATAAATGCAACTGTGAATACTAAATCACTTGGAGTGTGTATTGGATTGTGAAATATTTCACAGAGTTTAAATAAATCAGGAGAAGGCAAATGCAGTGATCACAGGAAGTGACCAAATACAAGAAAAATACACATGGTTATGAATTACATTAAAAAAGTGTATTTCCATTAGCAGCTTTAGTGCAAGTAGACCTAATGGTACATATGTTTGTCATACACTTACCCTTTATAAGTGGAGGCACTTTTGCTCCCCAGGTTTTTCAGCTTCACCAGGCGAGCATTATACATCTCTAGTTCATGAATGCGAGTGTCCAAGTTGTCTGTGAGTTTGCACAGTTGCTTCACAGCCCCCACATTCTCTATAAAGACCTGCTCCTATGGTGGTAAAAAACAGGAATGTAAGTTGCTGAGCAAATATGGGGGAGGTTTAATTGAAAACTGAATTCATGCTGCTTCTGCTACTTACTTTGTCAACCATGAGAAAGTTGTGAATTTTCTGTCCGTTTGAGCATGTGATGTCCCCTACCTCTCTCACCGCTGTAGGAAGCAGTTCACTCACATCCTGGGCTATGATGCCTGACCCCAAAAAGAGAGGAAATGGTTAAAACAGTCATCTGATGATTGTGTACACTGAGCTGCCAGTTCATTATGTACACCTAGTTGTGTGTACCTGTGTGTTTCTCTTCTCACACCAGGACATGTATTACACAAGATGCTGCATCTTTTATGGAAGAACATCATGCAGGAATGAATACATTGCGCATTGCACAGTTTACTCCCCAGTTTAATCAACTCCTAAAGTGTTTGATCAACACTATTTACCTCTGACATTGTCCTCTACTGTTGTAGTCCACATAAAATAGTACTATCGATACGTTTGTTTGAGGTATAATGATCTGGCACTGTTTTTCCGGGTCTGGGCTAGTTCCAGTGCCACAGCATATAAAGACATTTTAAACAATAATGTGCTTCCAACTGGAAACAGTTTAAGTCTCTGTCCTGTTCCTCGTGTTTCACTACATATGTTTACTTATGTGTAATACATGTATAGTTTATGTACAATAGTAATACTTATGTCTCTACTTTTGTCACTTATGTCACTACTCATGTTACTCTTATGTCAATATTAAATGTAATTACAGACTCAATATAGAGTGCAACAAACCACTATTTGTGTTAACTACTTATATTTACATTTACATCCAGCTTACATCCATGTCCCGTATTTAACCAAAATACTGCACCTTCAGTGCACCTATACAACATCTATCTAGTAATACCTAACCAGCACCTGCTAAACAATATCTGAACAACACAAGTCATAGAAAAGTCAAGAGTTAAGACAAGAGTATTTTTTTCCAAGTAAGCAAGCAGGTGAGAGACATAGTTAGTCGCCAAGATGCTCCTTGAAGAGGTCTTCAGGCGACGCTTGAAGACAGCGAGGGACATTGCAGATCTGATTGGAAGAGGGAGTTTGTTCTGTAATTAATTTTAGCATTAATTTGATTACTTTTTCTATAGCATTTATAAGCTTTTTGTGAGTATTTCTGGAGAGTTTTATTTTGACTTTTATTTGGCTTATACAATATTTTAGATTGTATGAAAAGCCCTGGCAAGCTAGTATTTAGCATATTCAGCACTCCTGGCACCAAATATCGCAAGGTGCACCAATTTGGCACACCTGGCACCAAATATCACCAAGAGTGTGTCTGAAATCATGCTCTTGCACACTTTTAGTGCATGATTTTAGTGTGGAGTGCGCTCACACTGAAAACTAAGCTAAAATTTTGTGAACTGAAAACAGGCAGAAAACGCAGTGCGGAACAATGGACACTATGCACTAAATGGACGCCATTTTGACCACTTAGCGGAAGGGGAGGGACTTTCGGCAAGTTTTCAGAGTTGGATAATGGCGGGAATGGCGAGCATCAAGCGCGGGCAGAGGCAACTGCTTCATATAAGTAACGTTAATAAAATTATTTTACTGAGTAAACTGCGGTGTGTAGCTTGTCACTCTCTGACGACGCTTATAGATAATTAGTTTGAGTTTGCTTTTATATCGACTTAGAAGAGTTTGCACACATACACGCTAGCAGTTTTTAGCCAGTTAGGCCGTCGTAGATAGATTATACATATTATACAATTATACAATGTTCTATGTAGTGCTTTATAAATGTTACTTGTTGTTGAATATCCAGATTAAATATAAAACTGTCTATGGTGTACAATTTATCTTTTACTTGGCTTTGCCTGCTCTTGTTTTTTTTAAACTCGAGGTCGAGTAAAGTCGAGGTATTTCGGATTTTTCAGGGACAGACGATGACACCCGGACCCTTATACTGTGGCGGCGGGAAATCGTACCTTGTTTACAGGGAAGCGGCATGCCAGCCAGGAAGCATACAAGTAAGTATAATTTTATGCATAATTGTTCCTAGTAGGTGCTGAATTATTTTGAATTAATATGGGCAGATCATAATTATTTATAGGCTGAACTCAATCATAAAATAGTGTAATCCATTCTAAACTGCCTTTTTTGTTCTTGGTAAATTTCTAAATGTAGTATTTGTATTGTACATCACTTTGGACAAGAGTCTGCATAAACATAAATTATGTTTGCATTAATAAAAATTGCCAATGTGTGTTCACCAGTGTCTTCTTAAAAGAAATGGGCCTTGAGGGGAGGCTTGATCCCAAGGCCCTGAAAAAAAAAGATGGGAGAACATTGTCTCCAAATACAAGGTAAGATATGCACTACATTTGCCTTGGTACAGTAAAAGAGTCTTTTTTTTTTTTATAGATCACAGTGATGTGTAGATATGGTCTAAAAATCTAGCGCATGTTTTCTCTGGCTGACTTATCTACAGGACCTTAGGCATCCCCGTACTGGGGTGAGCACAGAGGGGGGTGGGATGACTGCCACTTATTGGAAGTGGTATGCCCATATGGATGAGGCAATAGAGAGCAGGCTATCAGTAACACCGCCTGCCCTCTTTGCCTCATCCAGCTGGGAGGTGGCAGTGACCCACCCCACTACCTTCACCCTGTCAACCCAAAAAAGACGCCGGGTAGACAGGGTGGAGGAACAGCTAAACGCGCTGCGAGAGAGTGACAGGCAGCATGAGAAGGCTATCCAGGAGATGGAGAGGGAGCAGCAGAGGAGAGATGAGGATAAGGACAGAGAGAGAAGAGAGGCATTGGAACGGGAGGAAAGACTACATCGGGAGCTTGTGGCGAGGGACGAGAGGCATCATAGAGAGGCAGTGGAAAGGAAGGAAAGGTTTTTTAGGGACATGAAGGACAGGGAAGAGAGGAGCGGCTAATGGCCATTCTGGAAAGACTTTGTAAATAGGTCAGTGTAACTAGTGTTTTTTGTTCAGTGTTTTCAGTGTTAATGTTTAAAAATGTCTTATAAGAATAATGTTATTACAGTTAAAGAATGATATTTAATATATAAATACATATGCATTGTATATCTTCATTCTGTTTACTTACTTAATTTGATGTTTTTTTAAAGGGATCTTGGTTACATCAGACATATTTAATTGATTGATTATTCATTCAGCTCTGTGCTGCTAGTCCAGTGTGTTGAATTGAGTGAAGACAGTTGGATCTAGTTGGATATGCTTAAAATAATTTAAATGTATGCATTTAGCAGAACCCTTTATCCAAATTGACTTACATTTGTCAACAATTTGATAAAAATGTAACAAAACACACACAAATTTGCCAATTAACCAATTTATTTATTTTTTGCATTTTAAAATACATTCAAAAGAAGGAGTGATCTGGGGTACATTTAAATGTAGTGGTGATCTGGGGTGTAACAGGTCATTTCCATTCTCTGTCTCTCATCAGCCCGAGAGACAGTTCCTGGAGGTGCTGGTGCTGGTTCTGGTTGGTCCACTGCCCTCCCAACATCAGCATCTGGCTCCAGCAGGTCCCCGTTGCCCATGCAGATGTTGTGGAGCACAGTGCAGCAAACGATGACCTCTGGCACATACTTTACATTCACCTCCAGGGCCTTGAGGAAGATTGACCTCCATCTGGTCTTCAGGACACCAAACGATCTCTCTACAACACACCATGTCTTTGACAGGTAGCTGTTGAATCGAGCTTGGAGGTGGTTGCGGACAGGCTGCCTATAGGGTGTCATGAGGCAGATGGGTTGGGACAAGCAGGGGTAGCCACCATCTCCAAGGATGCAGTAACCTGGTGGAGGTTAAGACCACTGATAATCGATGGGGCTGTTCTGCAGGACTCAGGCATCATGATCAGACTCACAGTATCCCACAAAGACGTCCAGAAACCTTCCAGTGTCATCACAGATGGCCTGTAGCTGGACTGAGTGAAACAGCTTCCTGTTAAAATAACAGGCGTCATCCTCTGCAGGGGGCTTCATCCGGATGTGGCAACCATCAATGGCTCCTACCACTCGGTTGAAGTCTGCAGATCCAGCTAGACGGGCGAAGCGGGCCCCCAAGCGAGGGAGCTCCTCCACAGTGGGATGGCGGACCACTTGGTAGAGGAGAGTAGCAATCTTTGCACTCACCCTGTTACTGCCTGAGGAACGGTTGACCGGGGCATATCGAAAGCCCTGGCAACCACAGTAAGAGTTGGTGCTGGCCAGCCTCAAAAATAACACCAAAGTGTCGATCTCAGGACCCTAACCATTGTCACACTCAGTTCCCAGCACAGCCATTAGAGAGTTGAAGGACTCCTATGCTAGCCGAACTCTACTTGCAGGTTACTGTGGCCATCGAAGTACCGTGCAAGCAGTGGCACTGACACTGATTTGGCTGTACCGCCTGGGTTTGAGACGCTGCTGTGGGGTAGAGGGGAGGCAAGAGAGAATTTTATGTCAATAAAAGTTTGCTGAATCCCTGTGTTTTAGCATCTTACTTAATGGCACTTTTTCATTGCATGTTTCTAACTATGATTTCTAAATATAATTGTTGTCATTTTGCCAATTGTGTAATGTACCAGTGTAAACATCAATTTAGAACAGATGTATATTAATTAACCATGAAAATGCACTTTATACTAATAGGTATGGGGGAGACATGCACAGACATGAATTTCAATGCTGATGAGCTTTTAGTGATCAACTGTATAACGTGAGGTAATACACTGTAGTCCGCGGTACTGTGTTACACAAATGCAGGCCATAAAAGGCATTTAATAGCAATAAGTGTCATGCAAAAAACGTATATCAACTTTATTTTGATTTCCGCATTTATTTATACAACTTTGTGTAAAGAACTTCGTTGGACAGATATTCTTTGAAAAGTTAAGCCTAATAGCGGTGCGGCACTGCCATTAAGCATGCATGCATGTGGGAGTCATACAAAAAAAAACATGTAGGTTACGTACCATCTCATGTTCAGGCAACAGGAGGAGGATCCTGCGTCGACGTTTGATGCGATGCGGTTTCCAGGTGGGGTGTAGTATTAGGGGTAAACAAAAGCAAATAAAATCACAAGGAAATTCATTGTGAATAAAACGCAGCAGATATTTTGGCGCGCTGGAGAATCGCGATCAAATGCAGGTCCGTGACTTCCACTAAGTGCAAAACGTTACTGTTCCACTTAGGACAGCACTGACCCCCAGCAGTGTGCACTACGCACTAAATCTCAGTGTACTGACGCGAGTGTGCGATTTCAGACACACTCCAAGGCACCAAATATCCCAAATATCACCAATATCACCACCTCTAGACAACTTTGACTCTCTTAGGAGGTATCATGGGGCATCACAGTCATATTCAGATTAAAATATTCTCCAACACAACTGCATAGGTTTGTAACCCTACCAGGGATGCAGCTGATAAACTGAGTGACTTTTCAGAATGAATGATATTAAAGCTTTTGTTCATTACACACCTGTTTCATGCACCTGGTCAATTCCCATCTTTAAAGCAAACTCTGGCTTGTAGTCATACTCCACGATCCTCATCTGGGCTATTCTTTTCAACTGTTCTTTTGAATCCACCTGAGAAAGCATTGGAACCCTCAATACTGGTGTATCTACTTCCATACCACTGCAAAGGAGCAAAATTCTTGTTTTGCATTGACTTTGTCCTCACATGCAGATGCAACTGAGAAACACCGCTGCATCTGCAGGTGCCTACAAATTATTTTTAGGTCCTCCAAAGGCTATTCTTATTAAGTTTGTTACTAAAAGGAAAGCACCATGATGCAGTATCTTAGACCATCACCTCTTGAATATTCTCTTTGGCTCTCCTGTCTGATGGGTGCATGACTGTACCCATTATTTTGGCATTCCCACAAACCACAAGGGCCTCATCTGGGGCATCCGTGTTGACTCCAACCCTTCCTTGAAAGATCGCTGAGTCCACTGTCTGTCCTTTCTGCCAGAGCACCTCACCGTCATTCTCAAACTGCCCAGGATTGGAGGCCTTATAAAGATAGAGGGTGTGATCACTGACAACTAATACAGTGATTAATTCAAATTCAACATACCAGTTCTCTTTCCAGAGTACACTAATGCAGCACATTTGTTTTAGGAAAGTTAAGGACTAAAATTGACACCAACTGAAATTTGTTTACATGAATAAAATAAAAGACAGTTTGCATTTTCGTTTGGGTTATCTCTAAACTGGAGCAAGTGATTACACTTTTTTTTGCATATTTATAGTGTGGGTTTTGTTTAGTCTTTTGTTAGTCTTTTGTATAATACAATAGTCATTTGTATAATGCAGCAAGACTTACCCTCACAATGATTTTCTCAGATATATTTGCTATCAGAAGGTAACTTTTTCCTTTGACAGTCGCATAAAGCCCAACAACCATGAGAAAGTACCTGACAAACAGAAATCAATAAAGTAAAAAAAATGCACAAATGAACACCTTTAAATTGTACTGTTCATAGATTTCTAAAGTTTATGAAGACATGAATAAAATTAGAGGAGATGAAAATGTCTATGTTTATTAAGCCTTCAAAAACATTGATTCCTAAACTAAAACAAAACCCTAAAAAAAAAAGAATATGTAAAAGAAACAATGAATAATATACTGAGCAATATAATATACAATAATGTACAATCTATGACATGAATATGTAATATGGATTTATATTTATAAATATAAAGATCAATGTTAACAATATATGCATATAAGTATTATTTATCCATATAATATGTTTATACTATTGTCACGTTTTCCCTTTTCTCCCTAATGAGGGCACGCGCGTAAAGGCAGACATGTTCATAAACCTTTATTTACAAAACCAAAAACAATCACAGGCACAGGGGCCAGAAACCAAATACAAAAGGAGTAAGGAGAACCACAAACACAAAGCAGCATGACGGTGGACTGACAACTGCTGTTGGTCCCTAATGCACTTAAATACAGAAACAATTTCTCCTGATCATAGTAGAATGAACTAACACAAAAAAATAAATAATGAACCAGCACAAATCCGAAACACCACAACACAAAAACCCTGGCAGCCTCTAGCAGCCGCCAGATCACGATCCCAGTCATGACAACTGTTTAAGAATATGTGTATAAAAAACGTATATATATATGTATATACACAGTAACTCCCTGCTTTTCACGGAAGTTACATTACAAGAGCACCTGCGTATAGCGAAAAGCCGTATTGTTGTGATGTGGTTAAAAAAAATGCCTAAAAATGCCCATGTTCCTAGTGTAAACCCTAAATATGCCCCCAAATACGCTTCCAAACCACTAAAGGTAAACCAGTATTTGCACTGTACAGCTTTCAATGATCTCCTGCAGTGCTAGAATACCGACATTACCTCTGTATAGATTGTACTGTAATTAATTCACAGGCATTTTCTTTGTTATGCGCTGTAATTTTCTTTGGTATAAGAAGTGTAAATACATTATTAAATGAATTTAATTTACAGTAATAAAAAAAAACAGGGCTTTAAGTAGAACAAAAGGAACACTCGAGACAGGGGAAATTCTGGACTGCAGCAGCCAATCAGCAGCAAGGAGAAAAAAATAAAGTTCTCGGATTGGCAACTTTCAAACCTCTCGTCTCAGAGTACAGCTGACTGTGATGTCCAGGCCTCATGCTCCATGCCCCCTCATCCTCGTGTTGCTTGTTTATGTTTGGGGCGGCGCTGAGCAGTGGAGGTTCGTTCTGTACAGGTGTCTGATTGCCTGGACGTCACAGTCAGCTGTAGGGGAGACGGGAGGCTGAAACCGTGACTGCTGATCCGCATGAAAGTGCACTGCTACTGTATATATATGTATACATACACACACATACACACAAAGTGTATAAATCAACAATACTGGACACCCATGGTGTAGATGGAGAATAGCAGTAGGAGAGGACACGTCCTTGAGAGGTTCCAATACTGAGGGACCGTGTTTCAGAAGTGATCTCCCCCAGTCTGTCAGGAGGCGGGTGATCCACTGAGCTGGGAGAGTCTGGAGGAGAGGAGTTCAGGCACAATGGTGTTGAACGCTGAACTAAAGTCAATGAAAAGGATCCTTGCATAAGTGCCCGGACAGTTGAGATGTTGCAGGATGTAATGCAGACCCATATTCACAGCATCATCTACCGACCTTTTTGCCTGGTAGGAAAACTGCAGTCCTGTAATGGTGGGCTTTTTGGGGACTGGAATAATAATGGAAACTTTGAAGAAGGAGGGGACTTCACACAGCTCCAAGGATCTATTGAAGATGCAGATGAAAATGGGAGTCAGTTGATCAGCACAAGCTTTGAGGCAGAAGGGTGATACACCACCTGGTCCCAGGGTTATCTTGGCCTTCTGCCGACTCATATCAGGGGGTTGAGAGGTGCGATGGAGGTCATTGACTCTTTGCTGGGGAGGGTGAGGGAGGAGGGTGCAGGGGTGAGAGGTGTGATGGGTCATTATTCCTGGGTGAGGGGTGTGAGTCTGTCTCTCTCAATCCTGCAGTAGAAGTTATATAGTTCATCTGCCAGGTCTTTGTTTGCTTCAACAGGGGGTGGGGTCATTTGTAGCTGATGATGTCTTGCAGGTCTCTCCAGAGTGACGCAGGGTTGTTCTTTCTGCTTCTCAGAGTAGCTTTTTTAACCACTTTGATCTAATTTGTCAGTGTGTTCCTGGCTTGCTTGTAAAGGGCCCTGTCACCACTTCTGTAGGCATCTTCCTTGGCCTGACGAAGATGCTATAGTTTAGGAGTGAACCATGGTTTATTGTTGTTATATGTGCTGAAGGTCTTGGTTGGCACACACACAGCACACACACACATCTTCCCAAAATTGATGTGTGATGTCACAGTGTCAGCCAGCTCATCCAGATGCAGCTTCAAAAACAGTCCAGTCAGCGCAGTCAAAACAGTCCTACAGTTCCTGCTTTGCTGCATCGGTCCACTTCTTCACAGTTTTGACTACAGGCTTGACACTTTTAAGTTGTTGCCTGTAAACTGGAATAAGATGGACCAGGCAGTGAAGCTGCCCAGGGAACAGATCAATAGGCATATTTTTAAATGGTGTAACAGTGGTCCAATGTGATGTTGTCCCTAGTGGGGCAGTTAATATGCTGTCTGTATTTAGGAAGTTTCTTTCCAGGGTGGTAATCTGGTCAGCCGGCACCTGAGGAGGGATGTAAACTCCTACCAGGATGAAGGAAGAAAACTTTGCAATTCAAAAAGTTTCTAGGTTTGGGCTGCAGAATTTCTGTAACACTGTGACATCAGCACACCAACCTTCATTAATGTAGAAACAGATTCCCCCTCCCTTTGATTTCCCAGAGAGCTCCGTTATATGCTCTGCACAATGGAAGTGGAAGCCTGGCAGGGTCAAGGCAGTATCTGGGGTGCCAAGTTTCAGTAAAGCAAAGGGCTGCAGAATATGCAAAGTCCTTGTTAGTCTGTAAAGAAGAAACAGCTCGGGCCCTTTGTCTGGAGGGGAGCGCAGGGCAGCATCCCCGCTGACGTAGTTTCACCATTCGAGTCCCACAGAGAGCCACTGCTCCTCTAATTAAAATCTCCAAAAAACTTTATGAAAAAAGGATACAAACTATTTTACTCACCTCTGATCGGGATTAGGCTTGCCTTTTTTTCTCATGTTATTGGCAGTGGTCTCACTGAAGTGTAATCGGCCAAGCGTAACCTTGGTAATTTTGTTTCCAGGTAAATTTACTCTGAAAAAGATGACAGATCAGAGTAAATATAAGCACTAGAAAAGTAATTTTAGAAGCTTTTTAGCAGCTTGAAAATGCAGTTACATAACACATCAATAAAACATGTACAGTGTACATGTGTGGTGTATAGTATGAATAGTATATAATAGAAAGATCCTGTATTACTTCATAACTCAGGTTTGTTGAAAACTACTTAAAAGAAACTTACTGAACTGGCAAGAAAGGTTTCTTGCTGCGATCAGACTGTGACTGCTCTATGGTGATTTGGTGGTTCTGAGTTTCAAGCTGAAGAACAGGTTAAAGTGTCAGTGACAGAACATGCAGACATTAGAACGATTAGGAGTTGTATGTATTATATACTAACCTTTACTCCAAAGACATTCAGATGGAAGCTTTCTATAGGCATGGGACCTTTCGGAGTCTGCACATATTTAGGGTCTCCGACCATCCCAATGTGGACTGTGACTTGGAAGTGGTTCTTCTTCTGGCACACAAAGGCTTCATCAGCTGTTGAGTAGCTGAATCCTTTATCAGTGTCCACATAGTAACCTGGGGGGGGGCTATAAAGCATGTGGCCACAGTTATAGGTAGTGTTGTTTTTGGGAGCCTGTTTTAATTATAATTTTAGTCTAGTCTTTGCATCAAGCTGTCATTTTAGTTTTTATTAGTCTTAGTCATGTCTATACTCTTTTTAGTCTAGTCAAGTTTCAGTCGACTAAAAGTTTTATTTTAGTCAGAATTATCCACAAATATTTTCGTCTAGTTTTAGTCAATAAAAGTTGTATTTTAGTCTAGTTTTAGTGATGCAATTCTATTTAAGCCAGTCAATCTAGTGCTTACCTGAATATTTTTTTTTAATTCCTGAATGAATATACACTGCTCACAAAAATTAAAGGAACACTTTAAAGAAACACATTAGATACATCAGATCTCAATATGAAGTT
>JBBJLR010157989.1:0-14717 GCA_037577145.1 Brachypetersius gabonensis
ACACCTTGCCACCTCACTCTTCATTTATGAGTAGTCTTACATCTGAACCCTGATTCACATCGCTAGCCGTAACAACACATAAAGGAACATTTGCCAAGACTTCTGTGTCAAGAAAACAACTAAATAAAAAGCACTGCTTTAGATTGCAGGTGTGCTGGAGTGCTGCGCTCTGAGCTGTGCTGGATCCAACTGTTCCCTCCCTGTCTAATCTCTCTGTCTCTCATTAGAGCTGTTTCCAAAGGCAGCACAATGTGGCCCCATGGTTTGTGACTTGATTTCAGGTTTGTTTAATGCCTTTACTCTTTCAAGAATATTTTAATGATTAGCCAGGATGGTATTTACTTTGGGTGCATTTTTATATGTGGAATGAAACTCAACACTAAAGAATGGGAGTGTTTGCTCAAGTTGCAAATGGAGACTGAATCTCTCTCTCTCTTATTTACTGGTCTTCAGAAGCTATGGTAAGAGAGAAATATTTTTTTTTATAAAATGTTTGCCCTGTTTTTCATATTGTCTTGTTTTTTATTCAAACATTTTTAACAACCATGTTTCATATGTTCCCTGGGGTACATACAAATCTCATGGAAACACACATGAAAATTCTCTCACTAAGATTTAATATATTTGAAAAGTATTGAAACATCCACTTTTGAGCTCCCAACACCCTCACATCACCTATTTTCAGTGTCTAGTGCTGGATGTAGGTGCTTATTTTGTGTGCCTTGAGTTCTGCACTGATGCTGTCAGCATTTTGAGTGTATGATCACATGCAAAACTTTAGACATCGCTGATAAATAGTTCACATCCTCTACAGAGAGCACATTTCTGCACATTTAAATTCAGAAAAACTGTTTATGTCCTGCATTCAAAATACTAAGAAAATAATAAAACATGGCCTGTGCAGATCTTTTATTTCCAATATGTTCAGTTCACTACAAAAATTCATGCTTAAAAATGTGCAGACGTGCTCTCTGCCGAGTATGTGTACTCTTTTCAATCAGAAAATCCACAAAACATGTCATTTGACATTCAAACTTTTGCAGGACATGGATTTAAGGTATGAAATTGTGCAAACGCGTACTGTTTTAATTAGACTAATGCCGTAACTGCAGTGAGCCAGCTCTGATAAATGCAAGTGCAGACTTATGAGATACTAATGCAGAAAAGAGCGCTTTGGTTTTTACATCGTTGGAGTCGTGAGCTGCGCGTATTCAGATTATATGAACACACACAGATTATATTACATTTTTTGAAGCTTTGTTACATAACTAGACTGGCAAGAGTTCTAGCTGGCTAATCCTTTTGGTGAAAATCTCCTATACAGAAAAGGCGTCCCATTAGCCAATCTTTTGAATCCACCACTCTGCTTGCCTTTTTTTAAAATTTAGCAACTGTGTAGCATCTCCCTGCCAATGGGAGTGTAATTCAAATTCTACCATATCATACTGCTGTGCTCGCCCAACACTGTAATCCTTGTGCCACTTTTGGATGTGGATTTAATCCTTAATCCTTTATAATAGAACATATGTGATTACACTATGTAAACTTTGCATACTTTGTACAATTAAGCTACTATAATGAATTTTAAAATATGTGTTCAAATAGGACGTGTGCCAAAAGCTGCAGCAGTGAAGTGAATTACAGCAACTCACAATCTTGTCATTGACAGCTTAAGGTGTAGAGGTTGCAGGAATGGGCTGGCTATGATTTTACACCTTTATTCAGTTGAGTTGGATTCTAGTTTAACTGGATAATATCAGATAATACCAGTGAAAATAAGACTGATCTATTTAGGGTGTAGCTCAGACATTTTAAACTGTTCTATTATACCACAAGCCAGCATCACTACATAACCTATGGAGTTCACTTAAGAACAGTGTTTTGGAGACCCATTAAATCAAAGTGCCATTCAGAAAACTTCAAATGCTTTGGACTTGAAAATACACAAATGACACATTCTGCATCCAAAATGGTGCTGAACACTTTGGTGGAAAAGATCCTCATTCAATACCAGCTCTGTTTGTTCATCGCTAAATGTTGCTGACTCTAGTAATGTGACTGTACTTGCACTCATACATACATTGGGCCTGATTGAACTAATACAGTGTTGGATTAAGATGTCATTTTAGATGTTCACTTCAACATTATTGATACCAGGTGTGTTGTTTTAGACTGGATGCTTAAATGTCCAATCTTATTGTAAATATGCTCCATTTGTGGAAGCAGGTAAAGTGCCCTTCCAAGTCCGTCGCTTTGTTTTTCTCTCTCTCTAACTCCCTCAAGAGTTGAATCAGCTCTTTATACTAAATCAGGATACGTACAAATAGCTTTCAGTGGGTTCTTCTGAATTTTCTTGATTTAAATGTTCATTATACTTTTTTTTAAATCATCTCAGCAAATGATTCTGTTTTTTTTTTACAGGTGTTTCATGTCTCCATTTTGCTAATTCCAAAGTAGTTGAATAAGGTCAAGACAAAAGATGCATCACAACTATTTATACTGACTATGTAATATGACAAGATTATGTTCTTCAAAAATTAGTAAATTAGTGATGCAACGATACTACCTTTTCCCAGGAATAAGTAGTATTAAATTTGGCGTACTCATACAATACTATTCTGTAACTTCTCAAAACCTGCCTATAAACCATGATATTTAAACCTTTTCTCTTTTTAACTATTTTATTTTGGCAAAAGCAGAGTTCCCTTCTCTTGAGAGGCACAGCTGTCTAAGTGCTGGCGTCATCATCTCCCAACTGGTTCATTTACTAAAATGGCAGCTGTTGCTTTAAAATGATGTAAGAAAGTTTTTGTTCTCGCAGCAACAACATACATCTAATCAGACAAGCCACTTTATTAGGTACCTTATATCTACATATTGTCAGCTTTTTTTCTCTTTTTTTGTTGTAGTTCAATACTCTGCATCATTTGTTAGCCCTCTTTCACCCCAATTCATCAATTGCCAGGAACCTCCCTCCAGGACCACCAGTGAGCAGGTATAATTTGTATGGTGGTTAATTCTCAGCACTGACACTCACAAGGTAGTGGCATGTTAGTCTGTGTGTGTGTGTGCGTGCGTGCGTGCGTGTGTGCGTGCGTGTGTGGATTATAAAGAGTACTACTGGTGGAGTTTCACTGCTGGACTGAGAATAGACCAAAAATCCAGCCAACAGTGTCCTGCGGCCATCTGACTGGTATAACTTTTACATTACATTGAAATTCTTCAAGTTTTCAAAAGTTTTCAATTTATGTGGAGTCACAGTTAGGTACAGTGGTTCAGTTTCTGTTTGTGTGGCTCCTGTATGGCTTAACCCTGTCTAACCACCTCCCTCTCCCCACATTTCTACTTCTACTGCTACTTCTACTTTATTCTCCGGGCTGAATGATCCCTGCTTTTACTGGTTCTCACTTCTTGCAGGAACTGCTTCTTACCTGCAAGCAACTCTTTTATTGTGTTCCCCGACTGTTGAAAGAGTGCATTACACACATGCACATGAGGTGCTAACTCAGGAACAGCAACTCCAGAACCCTGTGCTTATCACCATATGGTACCTCTGGTAGAAGAGGCAGTAAGAAACATTTGACAGAAACAAGAAAAGGAAGGAGAGGGCTGTGAAAACAGACACTCACAGAGAGGAAGGGCCTTACAGCATGGTGGACTTCTTTGAGAAATTCCTATACAGCCATGAACATCAGGTATTTGCATGGTTTGTGATTCTTTGAGCCCCTTAATGATGTGAACATCATTGCATAAAATTCATAAGAAACTTTTCTCAGTCTTCTTGGTGTCCTGATCAAACTGTTCACATTGTAATATCTATATAAGCTGATGAGACATCCCCAAAGTCTTTCAAAGACATCTAATCATCAAGAGCTTCAGCTTAATGAATTCCATGAGGGAAATGCTGAAGCAGAAGGCTGGGGCAGCAAGTGCAGCAGTGATTTGTGCAAAAAAGAGTCCACATTCTGCATTTGGATACGTGCAGTCTCAAAGCTTTTTGATATGCCTGTGCTTGTTAATTGACTGAAATACTGTATAAATGCTGCATTCTTTTAACAGCAGTTGAGACGACCCAGAGCTTTGTATGCTACACTTTGGATGAATTTGTGGTTTCATTTTAAAAAGGTAAGTTAACCCTGCTGCCTTGCAATTTAGATTTAACTGAGCTTCATAGAATGGAACACATATTATTGATCTGCTAGTGTACCATGACTTAAAATGGCATTTAAAGCAGCCACCAGCTTTTTCCATCATATTTGTCGACAGTTAAACGTCCCCTTATTCCCTCACACATAAACCTCTTTGGCTAGCAATTTTGAAACATGCCTTATTCATGGGTGTGGGGGAATGGGGGAATAATATGAAGGCTATAACCTGCATACAGTCATTCAAACATAAACGGCTATTAAATTTAAACAAAATATTGTTCACAGGGATTAATAAGTTGTGCTTTCTTATATGTATTCAATATAGAGCTGCAAAATACATTAGTAATAATCAGTAATGTGATGAGGAACAGAAAGATGGACTATCAGAATTAATGACGTAATTCAACAAACGATCATAATACATATGCATAAGCATGGAGTTTTAAATGTATGACAGTATTTGCAAATATCTGACAGCTCAGAACTCATTTGCTCTGTATTGTTCTGCTTCATAACAAATAGAGGCAGAAATGCATTCCGAGCTAACTGTGTGGTCGGCTTCAATGGCAGACCTTTACTGATGAGCCAATGCTCCATATGCGGACACAAAGCAATGGAAATCCTGATTCTGCATGGTGTGAGCAATGTGGAATGTCTTTTTGTATTCCACATTGTGCGTTTGCATAGTCCACACAAGCTGCCCAGCAGTGCAGAAAGGGTTGCATAGTATACTATCAACAAAAGGCTGTGAAGTTGAAATACAAAAAACAAATAAAATATTAGAATTTAAATAAAATAATTCACACTGCATACACATTTTCTGGTAGATCTACAGACTTCAAATTAGCTGCCCAGCAGCACTAATGCTATGTGTATGAATGGCCAATATAGGAAAGCTGTAGAGGCCATGCTGCCGAGGCATGCGTGTCACACAGAGGCAGTATGTGTGGAACAGACAGAGGAACCTTATTTTAGCCAAAACTCACAAACATGTGACATGTCTTCACCCACACATCTGCCCTTTGTTGTGATGTGGGAGACTGGAAAGCCACTCAGAAATGTTATGAATAACTGGAATAAACTGACCTGAACTGATGATAAATGATGCAGAAGTATTAGTAACTTTGCTAATGTAAACACTTATTACATGCTACCCATCGAAATGTTGTACTTCGGCGCATGTGCAGTTCTATAGTCATGGGATTCAGTGCCACGCCTATAAATATGTGGTATGTTAAGGAAACTGGTTTATCTGTGCTGCCTTGCACTGGGGACACTGGTTCATCTGTGCAATCCTGCGTTGGACACTGGTTTATCTGTGCTATCCTGCATTGGACACTGGTTTATCTGTGCTATCCTGCATTGGACACTGTTTTATCTGTGCTATCCTGCATTGGACACTGTTTTATCTGTGCTATCCTGCATTGGACAAAGGTTTATCTGTGCTATCCTGTGTTGGACACTGTTTTATCTGTGCTATCCTGCATTGGACACTGGTTTATCTGTGCTATCCTGCGTTGGACACTGTTTTATCTGTGCTATCCTGCATTGGCCACTGGTTTATCTGTGCTGTCTTACGTTGGACACTGGTTTATCTGTGCTGTCTTCGATAGGGTGGCATGAATCATTAAATTTATTTTAGTAGCTCACCACACAGTCTGAACAATGTGAAATTCTTTCTTTGCATTAACCCATTCACCAAGTGAAGCAGGGGGCCTACCACCAATGAGGGGCCCCCGGGGAGCAGAGTGTATGGATGGTACCTTGCTCAAGGGTACCTCAGTGCTATAAACTGAATAGAAACTGTATAAACTTAAAGGGAGCATTAATCATCAGAACACCAGAACTATTGTATTGGGGAGGTGGGGTGACATGCCCTCCTCACTACTCCCAGTGATGTGTATGAGTGAAGCATGCTGAGTGCAGTGCACCCCCACAATAAAATGCTTCCGACACCCATGTGTGTATGTACATTGTCTTAAACAGCAGCTTATAGATGGGCTTCAGTATATTAGGTCATATTTTTAATTCAATTATTATTAAATATTAAATACATTTATTTTTAAATAAAAGAGATGTGGAAAGTCTGTCATGTTGATTATTATTTCACTCATATGGCAAAATCCACTAAAAGTTTTAAATACTTGTACAGCAAAAATGTGCACAATTAATTTAGATGAATTAATCAGAGGTTCATTTTTTTAAACCTGTGACACCCCTTTTTGGCGAAAATGATGCAGTAAAGGAGTAAGGATATATTACAGCAGAGGCAGTGTGGCATTCATGTTAATGTTACTTTGACATGTACCACTTACCTAAACATTGCTACAAATCAAGTACAGGTATTACTTAATTTACATTTGCGGCATTTATGAGACGCTTTTATCCAAAGCGACCTCCATCCCCTAACTACAGGGGACAGTCTTCCTGGAGCAACTTGGAGCTCAGGGACCCAGTGGTGGTGCTGAAGGTAGATTCGAACCCATGACCTCATGGTCCGGAGGCAAGTATCCTACCCACTGCACTACCACTGAGCTACCTCCACACCTTGATGACAACTTAATGGTGCCCTGCCGTTTAGGAAATGTTTGAGGAACATAGAGAGTTCAAGGTGTTGACTTGGCCTCCCAAAGTCCTTTGAGAACCAATGGGATGGACAAACTATTCTGGGAGGCCCCACCTCACTTACAGTGCATCTGCTACAAATGTCTTGCCGCAAAATAGCGCAGCATACCTTCAGAGGTGACAAACTGGGTCATCATTTTAACTAACTAGCTAAGGGAAAGACTGTCAGTGGCTAAAATCTGATAAAAGTTTATAGAAGCAAACAAGAAACAAGTGCATTGCAAGGTCAGTGCCTTTGTAATTTTGTATCCGACAAAGAGCACCCATCCGCGATTGCTGTGGGCGCTTAGTAACTTAAATTGCCCTGCAAGTGCAACTTAAACACAAGGACGGCATTTAAGTTGAGCTTATTTCAGGATTTTCTGGCGAGGAGTAGCTGACAGGCCCCAAGCCAAAGGTTATAATTTTACCTCGGCTATTAGTGCCCCCGCGCATGCTTAATTTTTCACATGAATTTGTCCATTCTTGGGAGCCACTCTGTGTTCCCCCAAACCCTGCTATTAACTCCTCAGTCTGACAGCTGCTTATTACTTTAACGGATGCTTCAGTCCTTCATCCTTCTTCAGGCTTTCTTGGTCGTGTTGATGTGTAGGGCAAGAGTTGGTTACATCTACAGCAAGACCTAATGAAGTCAAGCCACTGATGTGTGAGAAACAGCTGAAGCTAGTTGACCAGGGTCCTGTATGGTAAGGCAGTATTTCCATTACCACCACTGTTGTCCTCTCTCTTTCATAATCATGTTCTGTTGTTTTAGTTCTGGTTCCTGGTCTCTTCCCTAATTCCCATATTCTTTTAAGCCCTACAGCTGTGTATAGTTGTAAGGCCGCCTGTTTCTAGTCTTGTTTTGTGGTTGAGTAACTCTCTGTGACTACTCTCATGTCTTTTGTAAGTCTGTTCTCATGTGCCTTTTCTGTTTTTACTTTGATTTTTACTTTTGCTTTTACTAATGCGACAATATACACCAATCAGCCCCAGCTCATGAATGTGCAAGGGAAGTGAAGGCAAGCTGTCTGATAAATCTCATTTTCTTATACATCATATGGAATTTACTATGAATATGGAGACAGGAGCAACACCTCTCAATGTGTACTATGCGGCAGGGGGCATCACCATGCTGACAGAAGACACTGCCAGGGGACAATGCAGGTGGCTTGCCGGCTTGTCATTTCCTCAATGTGTCCTGGTAAAGGGGCACCATCAAAAGTGTCTAAACCAGTTGCATAACAGTCTGGTTTGGGAGCTGCAATGGCTCTGACAACACCACCCTGCAGCAGATTGTAAGAATAGCTGAGAAGATCATGGGTATGTCTTTGCCCTCCCTGCAAGACACCTACCACAGACACTACATTGGAAAAACATGCAACATTGTGAAGAACAAAATTCACCACTCATGCAGTTTGCTTGCTCTTTTGCCATTATCCAGGCGGTACCATAGCACCTGCCCTGGCACCTCCAGACTGTGCAACAGCATCATACCACAAGCTGTCAGACTTCTCGTCACACATGCTTTCTGATAGCTGCTTTAATGCCTTGTTCTTGAGCAATATTGCATGTGCTGTGAATGCACAATATGCTTAGATGCTGCTAATGTCCTTCCGTGTGCAATGTTATAAATTATGAATGACAGATCATATTTCAAAGTCAATTTAAGTTCATATGGTTATGTACGATGCTCTACTGCCTGGTGTGGCCTGGCTCACCGAATGTTTACATATATCCATGTAAAAAACTTCTTTTGTATTACATCTACATACACATTGTTTATATTGTCTTGTTTCTCATGTCTCATGTCCACTGTCTGCTCTTTAAACAGGGACTGTCATTGTGTATTGGCATGTGTTATACACAGTACACAGTTGTTGAAAATAAAGTGAACCTTGACCTAGAAATGGTGCATATGCACCCGATCGACCATGTGACCAGACGGCCTTACATTGTTCCAAGATACAGTTTTGATGATCATGTGTTTACTGAAGGCATTTTGATGGGGACTCTGACCAGTTCGTAGCTAGACAACCCCATATGCCACAGAATGTAATGCACTGTGTGCTGTTACACATTACTCCAGAAACTTAAGCCACAGTAATAGCTACTACTATCAGCACTACAATATCTTCAATATCTTTACTTCAACTTTCAACTTTAATACATTTTTAAAGCACTTTAAAACAACAAAGTTGACCAAAGTGCTGTACACTGACATAAGGGAGAAAAAGAGCAAATACAACATATGCTATTGGCACCTATCACATTGGTTCATGTAGGTAGTCACCACTGCTGACCAGGAGTGCCTTAGAAGTTTGCCAGGATCAAAACCCAGGACATTGTTGACATTGTTCATTGTGACATGGCTACATTCCATTCTGTGGCTATGACTTACAATAGCAGCTGACCACAGCACAAACAGTGTCCGGGGTGGGGGTTGGGGGGGTCGCTGGGGAAAACCAAACAGGAAGAACAGAAATAAGAGAGAAAGGACAGGACAAATGCTAGAAAATAGTCCGATTTTAACATTGTCAATTAAGTTATGAAGATGGATTGAAGATGGATCCGTTTTTAAACGGAAATAGTCAAAAACTCCACTCTGCTTGATAAAGAAGCTAAATCCGAGAGTTCGAGAAAGTCCAGTTCTTTCCCCCTAAGAACGCTCCAAAATTCACAGAAAAGTGGGGATTAAATTGTCACTCTGGTATCTAAGGGTTAGGACATTCTTTGAGGGATCATGCAAGGTCCCCCAGAAACTTCTGGTGGTAGCTGGATAGATTTGACATTTTCACCCACGCCATTTGCACCCTGTGACTCACACAGGCAGATGGAGATGGCTGGTCAGAGAAGTCAGGCCATGAACAACAGAAAACAACAGAAAGAGAGAATTACTTTATTCTCAGACACTTAAGCTACGTGGTGAGATTTTGTTTACAGGGTCTCGTTTACAGCGACTTTCTGACAATCTTGAACAGATGTCCTTTTAGAAGCACAGGGTTGCATCATATTGTATTGCATCTGAAAATATTCACTTATTCTCACTATTGTTACAGTCAAGTCAAGACAAGTCAAGTAGATTTTTATTGTAATTTCTACCATATACACAGTACATAGTAAAAATGAAACACCGTTCCTCCAGGACCATGGTGCAACACAAGACCAGAACAGAACAGAACACAGTGCAAAACAGGACAGAACAAGAGCAACAATACCATTAAACAAGACAGGACAAGACAATGTGTGGTGCAAATGCCAATGGCTACATTGAGGATAAGTACAGTATTTGACCAGTTCTGTAGTTTAGCAGCAGAGATGTGCAAGAGAATGCAGGACATCAATAAATAAATTTGTGCAATTAAAACGGCAGTCATGTGTTTTACAGAATGTGTGATATGAAAAGACTATTTCAACTGGTTATTAAAGTCTGGTTAAGAAGTCTGATGGCCTGAGGGAAGAAACTGTTCCCCATTCTAGTAGTGGAGGCCCGTATGCTACGGTACCTTTTACCAGACGGGAGGAAGGAGAAGAGTGTGTGTGAGGGGTGAGTTGGGTGTGTGAGGGGTGAGTGGGGTCATCCACAATGCTGGTGGCTTTGCGGATGCAGAGTGTGAGTAAATGTCTGTGGCAGAGGGGAGAGAGACTCCAGTGATCTTCTCAGCTGTTCTCACAACCCTCTGTACGGTCTTCCGGTCTGAAGCCGAGTGGTTGGGACGGTATGCGAACTGCAGGGGGTCCAGTGAGGGAGGCAGTTGTGTCTTGATGTGCCTCATGACGAGCCTCTTGAAGCACTTCATGATGATGGGTGTGAGTGTGACGGGATGATAGTCATTGAGGAGGACACTGATGATTTCTTTGGCTCTGGGATGATGGTGGTGGTTTTGAAGCACGTTGGGATGACAGCGGCGCTCAGAGAGATGTTGAAGACGTTTGTGAGAACATCTGCTAGCTGTTCTGCACATACTTTACGCACACAACCAGGAATGTTGTCAGGTCCAGCAGCTTTCCGTGGGTTGACTCTGAGCAGAGTCACATCAGCCACAGTCAAACAGAATACCCGGTCATTGGGAAGTGGGGTGGACTTCCTCACTGCCCTGTCATTTTGGGCTTCAAACCGTGCGCAGAAGTTGTTCAGTGTATCTAGAAGGGAGGCCTCACTATCACAGGCAGGTGGAGATTGCCTGTAGTTGGTGATGGCCTGGATGCCCTGCCACATGTGCTGTACATCCCCAGTGTCCTTGAAGTGGCTGTGGATTCTCTGGGCGTGGGCGCGCTTTACAGCTCTGATGGCCCTGGACAGGTTGGCCCTTGCTGTTCTCAGCGCAGCCTGGTCAGGGATGTAGCTCCAGCCATTAGCATCTAACATTTCTCTAGATTTTCATGTAAGAATACTTATTTTATTTTTTACAACAATGAACAATTACGTGAATATTATGAAGGATCTGTTGAAGACAGTTACCATGGATGGGCTGCATCGCGAATAGTGGAGATAAACAGGTGTCAGGCCTGTCTGTGTGTAGTGTTGATGGCAATTGGTGAAGTATACTAGTCAGAGGGGCCCAATAAAGAATTTCACCACAGCAATGGGCCCCAGTGGGTATGCTACTGGCTTCAAAACAAAGCCAAAATTTACCAGGAATATGGAAATCATTTGTCTTCCAAGACATAGTTGAACAATGCTTCAGAATGAAATTCCAGGCTACATCATTTCAATCCAGTGATTTCCATTTCAATGGACTAAAGTGGATGGAAATTTCTCCATGGTTATATGCTTCTGTACAACTCACATTAATCAGATCTGGCAGAGGCAGCTTTTGACACCTTAAGTTAAAAAAATAAGAAAAATCTATTATTATTATTATTATTATTATTATTATTATTAAGTTATCAAAGAATAAGAACAAGAATAAATGTCAAACATTTGTGATCAGTCGTTATGTTAATCAGCACTGCCCTTCCTTTAGCATTTCAAAATTTAATAATATAGTTTTGCTGTCTTGAATGTGAGTTTCTGCTTTTGCCCCACCATTACCATGTATGTTTTTCTATTATATTCAGAATGGAAATCAAGGACAACATGCATTCAGCAGCACGTTGCACTCTGCTTGAGCAGCTCTCGGCATGTTCATGATGAATATGTTGTGCACACATACAGCAAATGCATGAGAATGACCTTTATCTCATTCCTGCAGATTCACTCCTGAACATGGAAATATGATTTCAAAATGGACATGCATTCACATTATCATTTTTAGAGCTGCATTCATTCCCCATTCTTTTCTCACACCTTTGTTTCTCTCATCTTCGTCTCTCATCTGAAAGTGAAAAGTGAAGTGAAAGTGACCATTTTGTCATACGTGAACACACCACAGCACATAGCAAGAAATTCTTTCTCTGCATTTAACCCATTCACCAAGTGAAGCATTGGGCAGATAGGAACACAGCACCCAGCGACAGTGTGTGTGGACTATACCTTGCTCAAGGGTACCTCAGAGGTGCTTCGCAGTTTTGGAAATCAAACCCGCGACTTTCTGATCGGAGGGCAAATGGCCTCATCACTAAGCTGCCAGCATCTCATCGTGGTTTTATTTCTAGGTGATTAAAGTGTAACAGTGATGGTAATGGTATGTTGCCTGTTTCATTTGGATAGGTGCTGGGGTGGGCTGGAGGTTCAGAGGTTCTAATTTTCTTCTCAGTTTGCTTATGTTTAATACTACCCACTAGCTAAGTCTAACCATATCACCCCTACAGAGGAGTGAATGCTAGCACATGCTACCTCCAAGACACGTCAAACGCCACAATGTCACTGGACAGCTCAACATTCTTGAACACTAAATTTTTAGCTTCATTGACAGTTGTTCCATAGAGCCAACTCTTTGACAACTGCGGCACGAGGGCATGTCTGCACAAAATGCTTTTTACCTTCGATTTTAAATAACACATTTAAAGTTATTTTCTGAAAAGTGTACCAGTGGAGTCCAATGAAGCTCTGTATGAACAACGACAATCTGCCAGAAGTAAAAGTGTATGGTTTTGTTTATAATAGTATTCAAAATACAGCACAATATTACATGTGCCAGTCATCTTTTAAAGTTCTTTTTTACAAAATAAACATAAACATTCTTTTGTATCTACTGAGGTTAAGTTGGACAAAATTCTGCTAAAAATCCCATCACACAGCTCAATTATTGTCAACAGTGTGCTACTAAGTTCAAGCCGTTCATGAAATTCACTTTGGCATTTTCAACCTACCCAGATTTAATTAGCTATAGCAACACAGTCCAGTTCCATAGTACAGTATTTTAAACTCAACACTAAATGTTTTATAACTTGATTGAATTTTTTCCAGTCTTCTGTAAAACTTGTATGATTTACCAACAGTCACTATGAAAGAATATATTGATGGGTGGGATATTGCAGGAAGTGATACACAAATCAGACTGGTTGATTTTAATTGTGAAATCTTCCAACAAAAGTGTGTTACACTCCATCCATCCATCCATTATCTACCCCTTATTCCTGTATTCATGGTTGGGGCGGGCTGGGGGGGCTGGAGCCTATCCCAGCTGCAATGGTCGAAGGCGGGGTACACCCTGGACAGTCGCCAGCATGTCGCAGGGCCACATACAGAGACAGACAACAATTTAGAGTGCTCAATTCACCTAGTCCCCAAAGCACGCATGTTTTTGGTGGTGGGAGGAACCTCCACACAGAAAGACCCTGCACCCAACCCAGGAATCAAACCCAGGATCTTCTCGCTGTGAGGCAACAGCGCTAACCTCTGCACCGTGTGTTACACTATACAAAGTAAAAGAATATGAGAAAAAAACTATATGCTTACCCAAGATGTAGTCAGTTAGCCTTGACAGATGTTTGATCTATCTTACTTTAGAAATATAAAAGTTTGTTTATAGACCAGTCTGATGCAAGTAAGACAGTTTCACAAAAGTGAAGACCAACTAATTTTAGACCCCTGGGCTAACAAATGTCTACAGTGCTATGTCACAATGGTAACAGCAGATAAAAAGCCAAAAAACAGGAAGAGATGGCTTTTGATGAATTTATGGAGAGAGCTGTAAGACAGAAGAGAGTTGACCCCCAAAACGAGCAAAAAAAGCACCTGCATTCTGTGAAAAGGGGTCCAATAAGCAAGACCAAATACTTTTCCAAGGATTTAAACTAATTAATGATAATTTATACTATTAAATGAATAATTATTTAAATAATAAATAAAAGCTGATATAGCAAAGGTTTCTGCTTTAAACACTGAACACATTTCTGAATTTAAAATGAATGTCTAATCAGCATTTAAACCATTTTCATAATAATTACCAACACGGATTGCATATATTTTATTAACTGTCTTCCCACGTCTGGCCTCGTGTTTGCGTATGTGTGTGTGTGTTTGTGTGTGTGTTGGGCGTGGGGAGGGGTCAAGTTCAGGTCCCGTTGGGGGTTGTCCTGTTGTGAATGAAGCCTTAAACTTAGCATCACTTTCCTTTCTGTCTTTTCTTCTTTTTCCTCGACCTCACACACACATGAACATGCAGAGAGATGCATGAAGATAGATTCCACTTGTCCATATCCTCCTGACAAGATGTGTGTGTGTCTGTGTGTTTTTCTTTGTGTGTGTGTCTGTGTTTGTCTATGTGTGCAGGTGTATGTGTGTGTGTGTGTGTGTGTGTGTCTGTAAGCGTGGGTATGTGCCTGTGTGTGTCTGTGAGTGTGTCTATGTGTGTCTGTGTGTGTGTGTGTGTGTGTGTGTGTGTGTGTGTGTGTGTGTGTGTGTGTGTGTTGGTGTGTGTGTGTGTGTGTGTATTTGTCTGTCTGTGTGTGTCTGTGAGTGTGTCTGTGTGTGTCTGTATGTGTGTGTGTGTGTGTGTGTGTGTGTGTGTGTGTGTGTGTCTGTGTGTGTCTGTGTGTGTGTGTGGGGGTGTGTGTGTGTATCTTTGTCTATATGTG